>APFE031105421.1:5767-46378 GCA_000404065.3 Pinus taeda
TTTTCTCCGCATAAAAGTGCGTGAACTTTTTCTCCACATGAAATAAAATTTTCTCCACATAAAAGTGCGTGAACTTTTCTCCACATGAAATAAACTTTTCTCCGCATAAAAGTGTGTGAACTTTTTACATGAAATAAACTTTTCTCCGCATAAAAGTGTGTGAAATTTTCTTTACATGAAATAAACTTTTATCTTCATGAAAGTGCGTGAACTTTGTTGCACTATAATTTATCATCTGAGATGAGTGGGTTGTCATCAAGTACAACATATGTATCATAATGCCAACAATCTCCCCCTTTGGACTTGATGGCAACAACAACCAATCACTCTCCCCCTTTGACATCAAGGGCAAAGGGGTGGAGTACCATACTCCCCCTGAGTACCTGCAGAAAACTCTTAACGAGCTCTGCCTTTGTATATGCTCTGTGCTGAAATGTTGTCTACAAAAAGATGTTCTACAAGAAAGAACATGACTCCATACATTACAAGTAACCTTCCTATCATCAAGACTCATACATACATCCATCTCCCATCCAAGTGGGAATACACTAGATAGACAAAACTTATTCATCCCAGGCATAGTGGGGAAACCAAAATAGGCCATTACATGACCTTGATATGAAAAGAAGTACATGACATAGAGACAAGAACAACTATTAGTAGAATCAACCTTCAGACCAGCACACATTGATCTACTCCAACAGAAAACTCTTGAGAAATCAAACCAAGGACTTCTAAGATAATGCCAACAATGCATCATTAGAAGAATATATGCTCCCCCTGAACTTGTGCCAGATGATCTCTTATAGACCCATTCGACCCACGTAGACCGACAAATGTATGTGTATCCACCTGCGTACAATAAACAAGATTCAACAACAGGATGATGCATTAACAACCCCCAGCTTCTGCCTGAGGTATTCAAATGTCTCCCTGGGCAATGGTTTGGTGAGTATATCAGCAACTTGTTCCTTGGAGGGAACATACTCCAATTTGATCTTTTATTCTAGCACTTGTTCCTGGAGAAAATGATACTTCATTGGTATGTGCTTGGTCTTTGAATGCATGACTGGGTTCTTTGAAATGCTAATTGCACTTGTATTATCACATAAGATGGAGATAGGTGGAGTACAAGTGATTTAAAAATCCTACAAAGTTTGCATCATCCAAAGGAGTTGTGTGCAACAAGATGCAGCAGCCACATATTTTGCTTCAGCTGTAGATAAAGCAATCGAACTCTGTTTCTTGCTGAACAAAGATACTAATCTGGAACCCATAAAGAATGCACCACCACTAGTTCTTTTTCTTTCATCCACGCTTCCAGCCCAATCTGCATTTGTATAAGCATGAAGAGTGAGATCTGTATCTCTAGGATACCATAGACCATAGTTTTGGATTCTGAAGATACTTGAAAATTCTCTTTACTGCCTGAAGATGAGTTTCCTTTGGATTTGCCTGAAATCTTCCAACTATTCCCACTGCATGCATGATGTCTGGTCGGGTTCTTGTTAGATAGATAAGACTACCAATCATAGATCTATAGGTTAGTTGATGCACTGTTGCTGAGTCATCATTTGTGCTGAGGCTGCATCCTGTCACCATCGGGGTACATACAAATTTTGAATCCTCCATCCCATATTTCTTCAAGATCTACTTGAGGTACTTGGTTTGAGATAAAAAGTTACCGCCTTCGTTTTGTTGGATTTGTAAACCAAGAAAATATGTCAGCTCTCCAATCAAGGACATTTTGAATTCTTTCTGCATCACTAAGGCAAAATTTTGACTCATAGCTTCTTCATTGCTGCCAAATATGATATCATCAACATACACAACAACTATTAGCAATTTGTCATTTTAAATTTTTATATAAAGATTGCTATCTGCTGATGTTATATGGGAATAGTGTCCACTCAGATGCTGCTATTCCCACTAAGATGGGTGGATATCTTAGAAACAAACAATCAAAGTCTACTATTGATTCCTTTTATGAAAATAGATGAGAGGAGAACTAAGATGGCCAACCTGAGTCTTGTGCTCGATTTCCTCTCCTTCTTGATAGAGTTGTGCCGCTTCTTCTTTGTCTGCTCAGCTTCAAAAAGACCTGTAGAATCACAACAACATACTACTATGCAAGAAACAAGGATCTAAATTCACAAATAATGTAGGATCAGATGTACATTAACCATATACAAGCATATATAAACAAGTACACCAAGATATGGAAGGAAACAAGAATAGCTTTATTCAGATAAAAAGTAGCAAGAGGATTACAACCATGAGCATCTCTGACCCAGCATCATCCTCCAGCTGAGAAGCCCTTCTTTCACCTCAAGCAAAGCAAAATCACCCAACACTGTGAATGTACACCAAAATACCAACAGCACTTCTCTATAAGTTACAAAATTCCAGCCTTTAGATCTCTGTGATGAGGGATCCATATATAGATGATTACAAAGAGGTGAGTCATCTTTTGGGATCTTGATTAGTGTCTTCTCTCTGATAGTTCTTTCTTTCACTTGGAGAATGAAGATCTCTTACTCATCCCTGGTCGAAAATGGAGTGGCAAGTATCAGAGGGGAAGCTTCTGGAAGATTTCATGATCTTCCACCTCGCATTTTGGTCCCTTCCATTTGTCCATTCCCGACCATCACACCCTACAGAGGAGCAAAACAGTATGCATCACACCTTGTACATTGGGAAGGTGATATGCATTGCACCCTCTGCATGGAGCTTTTAGTATGGTCCAGTTTTGACCATTTATGAGAATTTTTCAGTGGAGAACTTCTAGGAGATGATGTAATCAATTGACCTTGTTCCTTTAGGCAGTGAAGCAACCCTTTTAGGGACTTAAGATCCCTTAGTTTATGGACATTTTTGATTGGGGTTGAAGTTCCCAAAAATTTCTATAACACTGAGGCACAAGTAGGACCGAGCACGATGCCTGCATTATGTTGTTTGATTTTCCAGATAGGAGGAAAAGACACTACAGATAATTGTCATCTACTGCAAAGTATATGAAGATGTCCTAGCAATTGTTTTCTAATTTCTATAGGTTGGTAGGTCATGATGAGTGCACCTGCAGAAGCTATGAAGTAATGATGGATTAGAATCTTTCCTATAGAGTGTAGACTGAAGTGTTAGCCCTCGACCCAAATGTAGCAATGACGCGCATTAGATTTCAGGGGCACGGACGAGGTCGAGGTTGAGGTTGAATGGGACCAAGAAAGGGTTGCAGACAACTAATTTGTTACAATTGTGGAAGGCCAAAGAACTATGCTTGCGATTGTACGAATCCAACGAGAACATCATGTTTATATTGTACTAATTTTGATCATGGGGTAGAGGACTTCCCTACACTGATAATGAAGCTATGCAAGAAAGGGGTACTCTAGCCTCCCTCGACTCAGAATTTGAAAATGATGAGGTTTGAGCCACATGAAGAGGACCCGAATGTAAACATAGTGCTCAAAAGCAGTATCACAACAGGAGAGGAAAAAGGTAAGAAACCTGAAGAAAGTGCTTGGGTTGCAAGGCTCCTACAAGGGAACCTGAATTTGATCTGGAGCACGTAAAGGAGACATTCATGGAAGCTAAGAAGAGCTTTACGAAGACCTCCACTTCAAGTAGTAAGGATCAACTAGAGCCAAAGATGGATCCTTCAATGGTCACTACCTTTCTAGAGACATGTATGAAACTGCTACACGACAACAAGGCTGTGAAAGGGCTACAAGAGCTTCTCACTAGCTAAGTTGGGTCAAGAGAACCTCACGTAGTCTGAAAGCTTGGGAAACATACGTCATGAACAGGAATGGAAATGAGATTGACTGCGAAAATCAGGGAGTATGAAATGGATCAAGTAATCCTAGATCTAGGATCGGATACGAATGTGATGCGAGAGAAAACATGGGAGCGTATGGGTAGGCCCGTATTAAAATGATCCCCTATTCAATTGTGAATGGTGAACCAGTAGAAGATCCTACTGATGGGAATACTGCAGGGAATAACAATAGGCATCGAAGGTGGGAGCATGCTTGCAGATTTTGAGGTGATAGAAATTGTCGATGATAGAAATCCCTATCCACACCACTGTGAATAGACTGGGCCACATATATGAATAGAGAAATAAATATAAAGAAGTACAAAATGATTTTCGAGAAAAATTCACTATGCGTAGTGGTACCTTTAGACCCTGCGGAAGGAGTGCGCTACATAGAGTTATTGCATGATGACGAGAGAAATGACGAGCTAGACTATATCTACAAGATAACTACCCTAGAACAAGATTGGCTGAATCCTACAACTGATGGCCAAATTTCATGGGTGTGAAATCTCTTGCACATTAGATTCAAATGAGGAAACAAAACGATGGTAGAATTGGTTACATGAGGTAACCATCCTTAGTTGCAAAATGATGGTAAGATCACTGCACTGCATGACAACAGATCCAAAAAAATTGTCTGTGTATGATGGGTTGACAGTGGTGGATGAATTCTTGAACAAATTTGAAAGTGTAGTGCTAGAAGAACAGTCGTTCGATGCTCTGAAATGGGAACTGCATGTGATGCTCACAATGTGGTGGGGTACGCATCAGAGAAGTATTGAGAGTTGGCACAAATGTAGAAGGGGGATGCTTATAAGATTTGGAAAACCTTAGCTACAAATGAGAGCCAGTTATGAGCAGTGAAACAACATGCACACCCACCTTTCCAGATGGGTACAAGCATATGGTACATAGCCCGTACGTACACACATTGCTATCACGATAGGAAACATGTCCAACAAGTAGAAGTAGGCAAGAAGAATGCGTGAACGACGAAGCATGATAAAACCTACTGCATCAAAACTCAAACACGGGGAAGCCTTTGCAAGGTGTGCGAAGTACTGATCAGGGACCGCCATGTGAGATGCATCGACTGAGACCAATACGTACCAGTGGTTGTATGGGATTATAGGACCATGTTCAAAACTATGACCACGCAAGCTCTTCTGAAATTGATATATGAAGTAGGGGCTATATTTGCTGTGGATCATGTGAAAATGAGTCTGTGCATAACAACACCTATAGATACGATGGTCTAGGAAAATCAGAACGAAGAAATCACACAGGTGCATGAAATAGAACATATAAGACTTGATGAAGAAATATGACGGGGAAACTTTGGACTTCGCATACTTGAAAAAGATTGCTTATGGCTAAGGGAGAATAGTGGTTTAATGGACACAGAGGTCAAGAAGCTAGAAAAAAAAATAAATGAAGCATTTTTTTTCGAGAAACTGAGGATGGCAAGGCAAGGTACATACAATCATACTAACAAATTGGAAAGCTATAGTCATCAATTGGTTAGTCTACTGCCATGGTTGAGACCATGTCTCACCAGACATAGTGACCAAGGCAGTACAGTGCAAATCGTAGAGTGTGTGATGCTGATCACTACAAGGAAGATGGGGATTATTCGTGAACCATGGTGGGGAACGAGATGAAGCCTCGCACAGGTGGTGCGCCCACCTGGCTAGTCGTAGGAAGATAGTCTTAGTGCTCCAGGTAGTTAAAACGGAGTGCGAGACTATAAAATATTTTGCCTAGGGACTGTGCGATATAAGAGATATGCACAAGATCAGGACATCGCATGGTTCGTGATTGCGCATAGAGGGTTGTGTTGCCATGCGGATCAGCTAGGAAGTGGCTATTAGTGTCACTGTTTTGTGACGAGATGTCTGACTTGAGGCCAAATGAAGTGGACGACAGTCATTTTAAGCTAAAGTTATGGGCAAGATTTGGGAGAATCTATCGCCAAGGAAGCATTGATGGCCCGAAATGGGGGGGAACAGTCGAATTTGAATTCAAAAGGCACTATAAAACTCAAATGGCTAGCTAGCAGAGAACACTTGCTCATTTGAGCATTGAGCGGTTGAGAAGAGCATAGAGTATTGAGAGTTGAGTGATAATAGACCCCCCTGAGTTTGCAAGAGACAAAATATTGTGTAGAGATGATGATGGCCACTAAGGATGAGTTGGAAATTGAGGAATGAACTACTGGTGAGGCCGCATAGACCCCCATAGTACAGGATGTTCCTGAAGGTGCTAAGGTTGTCACTAGTACGTTGAAGCCTAAGAAGGATAAGCAGGCAATGGGACTAGTACGCATGTCCTTGAGGAATTCATAGCAGAACAAATTATCAATGGAAGAGAAAGGGGAGGCAGTCAGAACTGAAAAAAATGAGGAGGAGGAAGATTTGTAGGCCCTGATTGGTACCAAAAAAGATGAAGAAGACGTGGAGGAGGACATCCAACCGTTGTGCTCTGCAGTGAAACTACCTACGTATGTCTCTCCACAGAAAGGGAAAGACAAAGTACCGAAGGATCTAGATGCAACAAAGAGTTCACTCCAAACCCCACTCCTCCCTGATGGACTTGTATTTGAGGGCTTGCACCTGGGCCCTATGCCCACCAAGAAATTTCAAGACTGGGATCTTGCATAGAGTGATAATTTCCCGCACTTAGAGACAGCCAACCTGATGAAGCAGAATATGGAGGGGGAAATGATAGCATTAGAGCCGTGAAAACAATTGTGCGATGTGGAAAAGTTTGGGTTGTTGCACTTGTTATGGATTCCACCTTTCCACCACGTGCCCATCAACATTTTCATCATCAGGAAGCTTCTTTTCCTGATACATGATGGCTATCTATGGTTGGAGTAGCCTATTCCCATCACGGCTGACCTCATCCACCAGATTTCTCGGCTTCCCTATAAGGGAAAGGACCCCACAATGATAATCAGAAAAAGTAGCGATCTGGCTCTTGCAGAGGCCATGACGGTAGAGTATAAGCTAGAGAAAAAGAAGAGAGGCTACATCATCTCTAGCATGAAGGATAAGGGGGTGTACGTATCCACCTAACTCTTAGCCGGTAAAGTGATGAGAAAATTCCGAGTTGATGAGGTACCAGTGCCAATGGTCGCATTGGCCAAACAATGCACAGAAGAGGTCCAGTTCAACTAGGCCAAGTTCCTCTTAAAAGAGTTTTTGTTAAACTGTCGTGAAGCCCAGGAGCATGGTAAGACCTTCCACTACATGTGGTTTCTCTTATCCAACTTGATGGTCGTGGTAGAACTACAGGAGGATAGTCAGTTCCTGAACATTGATCGAGACTCACCAGAGGCCATGAAGTATGCTTCGATTTGGTTGGGCCACCAAGGACATGAAATGGATTCACGATATAAAAATTTTCTTGGTGCTCATGGAGGCAAGCATCCGAATATGGATCAACAGGAGGTTGCACCTGTCACCTATGGTGCATAATAATATACAAAGTTTTGTAGACTTCAAGGCAAATATGCACAACATATACATCAGGGCACGGAAGGATCTGAAAAAGTAGTGGATGAAGCTACCATTCATAGCCAGTGACGATGCGATCTTTATGACGTTGGAGACATGGCATCCCAAGTGGCGCACCACAGATTTGGCAAAACTGGAAAAAGAAGAAACACATAAAAAGAAGGATGATGCCAAGCTGCGCATCACCCAACTAGCCGTGAGAGGGGGGAATGGAAAAGTGGCCGCTGAGGTAAGAGTAGCCCATGAAGTGGCATAGGAAGTTGTGAAGCAGAAGAATGCCACAAAAGCAGCAATAGTAGTGTAGACAGTAGAGGCTAAAATGGTATAGGTAGAGGAGTACCAAGTAACATTCTCACGATAGTAGGCAAAGGACATAGAAATAGCAGAGGGGAGCACAGACCCAGGGACCGCATCCACATAGCTCAAACGACCACACATTGCATAGAGATCAGGTCTAAGGAAGAAGGTCAAGGCCTCGAAGCTTGCCGCTAACCCCATCACCTTAACTGAAGGTGATCTCCATGACATCGGTGAGATGGTCCACGATGTCACCAACGAAGTGCTCCAAGAGTTTATGATGGAGCACTAGAATGTGTTGGGGGCCCTCGGGGCACAACTATAGGAGTTATATGTGCAGGCCCCTCAGGAAGGTACCCTATCTACCCACGTCGCAGCAGGTACTTCAGCAACAGAGAATATGTTGCGCGCAAGGATGGCTAACACAATAGTGTTGCCAATGGCCAGAGGGAGCATTAGTATCATCAAATACGATGGACCAAATGACGGTTAGCATGATGAAAGGCCTTGGCCTTAATCTAGCTTCCCTTCCCTGGGAAACGCTCTATCAGCTACAGGATGGAATAATAAAAGAGTTGCGCACTAGGGAGAACCATGCAATCCAAGTTCTTAGTGAACAGAAGATCAATATGGAGCATCTCAACTTACAACGCGACAAGTTGGTGTCGCGGAACTAAATGCTGGTGGAGATGGTAGATGATACTTGCCAACACATCCTAAAGATGGCTATCGTAGCAGATCTACTAGTGGAAGTACAAATCCACAGTTTGTCCAGTGGAGTCCATGACGTGAGAGAAGAGACAACAAGGGTGCAACTAGAGCTGAATCTTCAGATCATCGAGCTGCAGTTGAAGGTGCAACCTTCCACTCCCTCGAAGATCAAAGAAAAACACATCAACACTATTACAACAAAGTTGGAAGAGATTGGAGGTGTAGCACATGACTATACCAACATGTTAGAATAGGTGCATGAGGTCCTCATGATGTTACAAGAGGACCCCAACATCTAGTAGCTGGAGATAGAGCCATCTGAACTCTAGCAATAGTACGACAACATTAGGGGGACTGCGCCAATAGTAGTCCTTACTCAACATCTTGCAAGAATGAAATAATTCAAGGCACTAAAGAAGCAGGTGGACATGGTGCACCATAAGGAAGCAGTTCTCAAAGCACGCATCCAGCCATGGATTGATGAAGCCTTCACAATCACATCAGATATTGAAAGAAAGCTCACACAAATTCAGGGGATGCATGCATAGATGTAGCGCAACACACCAGAAATAGAAGGCTCAAAAGAGAGAATGCAATAGGTACAACAAGCAGCAGCTGAGTGCGCTACAGAAATCAAGACCTTTCGGGACCAGCTAGAGGGACTCTGCACCAAGATTTCTGCACTGACAGAGTGACTCGAGGGCGAGTCATGATGTTTATGTTGGGGGCTATTGGGAATGGAAGCCCCCCACAACATGGTTTGGGGCTCAAATCCCATGTTTGAGTAATATTATTGTAGTAATTCCATGAATTGTGAGCGCAGAGCATGAATTGTATGTTAGAGTCATAGGGTTGTCCGCTCTAAATTTTGAATGTAGTGTCAGCCTACACATGGTCCATGGACCATGGGATTATATAAATAGAGCGAGGCTCTAAGTTGTAAAGTAGTTAGGTAATCAACAGATGGAGTGAAAACGATAGAAAGCATAGAGCAAGAGTCTAGTATCTTTGGTCATAGTAGTAGGAAGAGCATTTGCAGCTGAGTGCGCAGAGGCCTCGCAGACCCCTACAGTTGAGTGTGCAGGGTGGAGTTGAGTCTTTAACCAAGGAAGAAGAATAATAAAGAGAAGTTTATTTGAATTCTATGTATCTTTTCTTATGTGATTATATGTTTGATATCAATTGCAATTATACTGTTTATTTACTGCACATTGTTGTATGAATGGTGGATATTGGTAAGTATAAATGAAAGCATACAGATAAGCTAAGTTAATCAATTTATATCAGGTGACTAGTAAGGATTTGGGTAATAACGCTATTTGGTCCCCGAGTAGGGTTGTGCGAAGGCAGCATCACCAGCTTCGAAGTACTGATAAGTGCGTGTAGCGACGTGTGTGCAAGGTCAAACCACGAATCACTTGGAACCCATCAAACATCCCCAAGGTGCGGAAAATTTGTTCTAGCACCCTCCCATACTACTTTGGTTGAGACCTCAGTTTTCGCTCTGTAGAATATTGTCGAAAGGGCTAGTAGTACCAGGATTTGTTTGGCTAAATCATCTCCGAACCTAGGTCTAGCCCCAACAAGCCAAAAATCTACAATGACAAGATGCTTATGTTTTAGAACGGAAAGTAATGTTTGAGGTACTGTCCATTGATAGGCAACTATAAAGATTCGCCATCAAGATTCTCCAGGAAGAATTTATTACTTGCCCTTGTTTCTATAATTCTGAATGGGCCATACCATAGAGGATCAAACTTCCCATGTTTATCCTTATCTTCCCTTCTAGTATCCCACCTTAATACTAGGTCTCCAACTTTAAAATCAATTTCTCTGGCTTTTCTGTCAAAAATAATCTTCATATTTGATTGATACATAATCAAATTTTCTCTTACCTTATCCATGTTTTCACTCATCTCCATTACCTTATGCATCATTCTCATCACAATATTGGGTTCTTCTTTTTCCCCCTGAATCATTGTAAACACAAGATTCACGAGCTGACTTTGGAACAGAGCTTGAGTCCCATACACTAACTCAAAAGGTGATTTTCCCGTAGACCTTCATATAGTCACTCTAAAATCCCATAGAGAAAAATTTAATTTAGAATCCCAGTCTTTCTAATTCTCTGCAATAGTTTTCTTAAGGATCTTCATTAAATTTTTGTTAGTGGATTCATCCAATCCATTTCCCTATGGATGATAAGCTATTGAATGAGAGAAAATAAAATTATATGTTGGGCATGTAATCCCCCCATAGCATGTTTTGGGCTCAAAGCCCAAGTTTTGAGTTGATATTGTTGTAAAACTCCACGAATTGCAGGCGTGAAATATATTTTAGAGTCATAGAGTTGTCCACCCTATTTTTGAAGGTAAGGTTGACCTATCCATGGTCCGCGGACCATGAGATTGTATAAATAGAGCAAGGCTCTAAGTTGTAAGAGATAGATAATAGAAGAGAAGAATGAAAAGTCTAAGTGAATGAGTCACAGTGCAAAGTGTGTCTTTGGTTCGTAGAGTAGGAGAAGGCTTTGTAACTAAGTGCGGAGAGGCCTAGTAGAGTCCGCAGCTGAGTGTGCGGACCCCTACAGCTGAGTGCATAGGGTGGAGTCAAGTCTATAATTGGAGAAGAGATTAATAAAGAAATGTTTTGTTACCAATTCTGTGTATCTGCTCTGAGTTATTATATGTTTGATATCATTTGTGAATATATTGTTTCTTTACTGTGCACATTTGTATGAATGGTGAATATTGTTAAGTATAACTAAAATCATACAAATAAGCTAAGTTAATCAACTAATATCGTATTACTAGTAAGGACTTGAGTAATAAAAATTTTCGGCCCTCGAGTAAGGCTACGCAAAGGCAACATCTTAGGCTGTGAGGAATGGGTAAGTGCGCATAGCAATGGGCATGCAGGTCCGAACCATAGACCACTTGAAACCATCAAACATCTCAAGGGGGTAGAAACCTAGTTCTAGCACCCTACCATACTACATCGGGTGAGACCTTAGTCTGCGCTCCACGTATTGTTGTAGAAAGGGCCAATAGTACCGTGATTTGTTTGGCTAAATCACCTCTGAAGCTGGGTCAGGCCCGAACAATCCAACAAATGGTTCCATTGCTGGGACCGAGATCTGCATGAGGGATGTCTAATGTCATGTCACCAGAATCTATGAAGAAAGAAATTGAAGGGTGGTTGGACATAAATATTCACGAGTTCGCGGCATAAGAAAATAGGAATCCACGAGTATCAAAGGAATAGTGGTTAGAGCACTACTTATATACGGATATCCATGAAATTTTCTTTGCATCCTTCCCCTCTGAGTTGTATGAGTGGATCGAAAAACAAACAGACAGTCAGGGAAGGTGTAGGCTCGACAAACCGATTGTGTGGACTCCAGAATTGGTGCGCAGACTAGAAGCATCGGAAGATAATATCACGTGCGTTGTGGACCATTGGCTTGATCAAATTATAGGAGGGTTTATCACCAAATTTGTGGTAGACATGTCATTCAGCTATAGCGAGGTGGAATGATGCTTCCTTAAAGGACCATGAGGTAAGTACATTAAATATTTGAACACCTGGATTAAAATGCTATTACGTGAAAAGAGGGTTATGTGAATAAATTGATGTTTGGGGCTACGCAGAGTGGGAGGATCTATAGAAACAAAGGTAGTGCAGAGATAGAGAATAGCCCCTTGATTTCACCTCAGTGAGAAAGCAAGGAAGAGCTCGTGAATGTTTCACCAAGAAGTGTGGTCAGTCTGATAAGGTAGAAAATTTTGCGCATACCACCTCCACCTACACCACCACCGATCTCATCATGTTCACCCCCATCTCCACCCACACCACCTCCATCACCAAAATAGTTCAATATGGAGAGCACAATAAAATTACCAGTGTTCAAAGGAGTAGGGAACGAAGATCCGACCAATTTAGGTTCGTACTAAAAGTGGTATGGGAAGCACAAGGAATCATGGATGACAATATAAAGAAGGCAATGCTTGTAAGCGCGTTCCAGGATCATGCACTAACATGGTACATTAAGCATCCTAATGACCATCCAAACGTAGGTATCACAGATATCCAGGTTGCGCTGAACAAGGAATTTAGTAGGCCAAAAGCGAAGACAGTCAATTATCGGGTTTAAGGAAATCGCGATGCTTCCAGGAAAGACCCTCAGGGAGCTGGATCAGAAACTGAAGTGTATGATTCGTAAAGCCAACATGACCTTGACAGATGGACAGCACCATGCATGGTTTGTAGTTTTAGTAACACAACATCTAAGGATTGTGTTGTCATGAAAAACGTTATCCACCTACGCTAAAGCTTTGGAGATTGCAATGGGACTACACAAGACCCGAATGCAAGATCTTGGCCTGGGAGTCCAACAAATCCATGTGCAATTGAAAAATTTGTGTCTGGAAATGGAGAGTTTGAAACATGATAGGACAACTTGGCCCAAAGCGCGTGAGGAGGTATGGTGCATAAAGTGCAAGGGACAGGGACACAACAAGGACCATTGTCTAGTTTTCGCGCACTACTTGGCGGGAGGAAGGTTGATGCCATTAAGACCAGAAGCACAAGAAGGAACAAGCATGGCATCTGCATTATCGTGCATGATTTGTTAGATAGGAGGAAAACATGCTACAGATAATTATCATCTATTATAGATGTATATGCAAATGTCTGAGCAGTTGTTATGTAATTTTTATATATCAGTAGGCCATGACGAATGTACATATAGAAGTTATGAACTAATGATGGATCTGACTCTTCCCTACTGAGTTAATACTGAAGCAAGACCCCTCGATAAAAATTCCAGAATTCCATGGACTGGATTCCCGGGGCGTGGGAGAGGTCGAGGTGAAATGGGACCAGGAAGGGGTCGCAGATAGCTTATTTGTTACAATTACGAAGGGCCAGGGCATTATGCCCACGATTGTACAAATACAACGAGGGCATCATGTTTATATTATACCCAGTTTGATCATGAGATGGAGGACTGCCCCACACTGATATAAAGTTTTCACGATGAAGGAATACTCCAACCTCCACTAGCTCAGAACCTACAAATGATGGTTTGAGCCGCGCTAAGAGGACCCAAACGTAAACATCATGCTCCGAGGCAGTATCACAATAGGAGAGGACAAGGGTAAGAAACCTGATGAAAGTGCATGGGTTTGTAAGGATCCAACAAAGGAGCTTGAATTTGATTTGGAGCGTGTGAACGAGACGTTCATGGAAGCTAAGAAGAGCTTCATGGAGGCCTCCACTTCAGGTAGTAAGGATCAACTAGAACTGGAGATGGATCCTTCAATGCTCACCACATTTCTAGAGACATGCATGAAGCTATTGCATGACAACAAAGTAGTGAAAGGACTGCAAGAACTCATCACTAGATGTGCTGGATCAGGGGAACCATGCGTAGTCTGGAAGCTTTAAAGAACACAACGTGAACATGAAGGGAGATGAGATTGATTATGCAAATCGTGGAGTATGAAATGGATCAAGTAATTCTATATCTAAGATCGGACGTGAATGTACTACCAAAGTAGACATAGGAACGCATGGACAGGCCTGTGTTGCAGTGGTCCCTTATTCAATTACAAATGGTGAACTAGCAGAAAATCCTACCGATGGGAAGATTGTAGGGAGTAATGGTGGATATTGAAGGTGCAAGCACATTTGTAGATTTCGATGTGATAGAGATTGTCAATGAAATTGATCCATATCCTATGCTACTAAGAATAGATTGGAGCACTGGCATGAACAAAGTGATAAATCTAAAGAAGCACAAAATGATTTTTGAGAAAAAGTCACTGCATGTAGTGGTACCCTTAGACCCTGCAAAAGGATCATGCTACACGGAGCTAATGCGTGACGATGAGAGCGACAAAGATCTAGATTGTATCTACAAGATAACCACTTGAGAACAGGATTGGATAAATCCTACAATGGATGGTAGGATTTCGTGGGAGCGCAAAAGCTCTTGCACATCAAAGTTAGATGAGGAAATAGAACGATGGTAAAACCAATTACACGACATAACCACACTTAATTGCAACATGATGGTAAGATCACCACACTGTGTGACAATAGAGGTAAGGGATCTGCCTATGTATGACGGGTTGATAGTGGTGGACGAATTCCTAAACAAATTTGGAGGAGAAGTTGTATAACAACATCATTTTAATGCTTCGAAATGGGCATTGTGCACTATGCCTGCAAGGTGGTGGGGTGCGCATCAAAGTAGTTTTGAGAACTGATGCAAATGCATAATAGTGATGCTTATATAGTTTGGAAAGCCTCAGCTATGGATGAAAGCCATATATGATGGACGAAACAACTTGTGTGACCACCTATCCAGATGGGTATAAGCGTATGGTATGCGGTCTACACGAACGCACACCATCTGCATGATAAAAAACATGAACAACAAGCAGGAGAATGCACAATGAGGATGCGAACGAAGAAGGATGATATGACCAAGCATGCCAAAGATTATATGTGGAGAATCCTTTGACAAGCTATGGGAAGTGTTGAACAAGGTCCACTAGGTGAGAGGCACTGATTGGGACCCGCGCATACCAGCCGATCTATGGGCTTAAAGGACCGTGTGAAAAACCTTGACCACACTAGCAGTTCCGAAGCTTAAGTATGAAACAAGGGTTGTAATCACTATGGAGCATACGAACCCTAGTTCGTGCATAGCAGCACCCATAGATATGATAAACCGCGAAGCTCGGAATGAATAAATCACATAGCTGCGAGAAATAGAACACATAAGACTCGAGGAAGAAATCCGACAGGGAAACCTTAGAATTCACAAACTTGAAAAAGACAGGGTATGGCTAAGGGAGAAAAGTGCTTTCATGGATGCAGAGGTCAAGAAGTTGGAAGACAAAATAAAGGAAGCATTTATAATTGAAAAACCATGGCTGGTAAGGCAAGGTCCATAAGATCACATTGACAAGTTGGATGACTATCGCTGTGAATTGGTTAGTCTGTTGCCTTGGCTTAGACTGCATATTGCCAAACGTAGTGACCAGCATAGTACGTTGCAAGTAGTAAGGTGCATGGTGCCGATCACAAAAATGGAAGGTGTGGATTCTTCGCGAACCATTGTGGAGAATGGGATGGATCCC
Source organism: Pinus taeda (assembly GCA_000404065.3). Taxonomy (NCBI): domain Eukaryota; kingdom Viridiplantae; phylum Streptophyta; class Pinopsida; order Pinales; family Pinaceae; genus Pinus; species Pinus taeda. The sequence continues at coordinate 21,265 of APFE031105421.1, forward strand.
CGCACGGGTGGTGCGACCACCTGAATAGCTATAGGAAGAATAGCCTTAGTGCTCTGGGTAGTTGAAAGGGAGCATTGGACTATAAACTATTATGCATGGGAGTTGTGTGATATGGATATGTACACAAAAGAATAATGTCACAAGGTTCACGACCGCACACAGAGGGCTACGTTGCCGCACAGGTTGGCTGGGAAGTGACTGTTGAGGTCACTATTCATGATGGGATGTGCAATCTGAGGCCAAATGAATTGGGCAGTAGGAATTTAAGATGCAATTTATGGGCAAGATTTGGGACAATCTTCTGCCAAGACAACATTAATGGCCTGAAATTGGGGGGAACAGTTGAATTTGAATTCAAAAGGCACTATAAAACATAAATGGCTAGCCAGCAAACAACACTTGGTCATTCGAGAGTTAAGCATTTGAGCAGAGCACTGAGAATTGAGAGCTAAGTGCTAAGTGAGCCCCTAAGTTCGCATGTGACAGAATATAGCCTAGATACAATGACAGCCACTAAAGACGGTCTGGGAATTGACGAGGTAACTTCCAGTGAGGCCACCCAAACCCTAATGGTTGATGACATCCCAGAAGGTGCTAAGGTTGTGGTAAAGATCCCCAAATCACCACGAACACTGAGGTCCAAGAAAGATAAACAGGCAATGGCTCCCATACACATGTCCCCAAGGAACCCACTAAATAGTAAGCTATCAGTGGCCAAAAAGGGGAAAGTTGTCATGATCGACACAAACAAGGAGGAAGAAGATTTGCAGGTTCTTATCATTGTAGCCGAAGGAGAAGAATACGTGGAGGAAGACATTAAACCTATATTCTTTGCAACAAAACTACCCACATATGTCCCTCCGTAGAAAGGGAAAACCAAAGTGCCGAAGGACCTGGATGAAACCAAGAGTTCACTCCAGACCCCGGTTCTACTAGATGACATAATGTTTGAGGGCTTGCACCTGGGCTATGTGCCAACCATGAAGTTCGAATATTGGGACCTCACTGATGGTGAGAAATTCCCTCACCCAAAGACTAGAAATCTCATGAAGCATAACATCATGGGGGTGTTGCCAATGTTACAGCCATGGAAGTCGCTACACGGAGTGGAAAAGGTCGAGCTGCTGAACTTATTATGGCTGCTGAATTTCCACCACACACCCATAACCATTTTTGTCATCAGGTAGATGCTTTGCCTGGTGCATGATGGGTATCTATGGCTGGAGGAGCCTATCCCCATTACCGAAAACCTAATTCATTGCATTTCGCAGCTGCCCTACAAAGGAAAGGACCCTGCAACCATATCATAAGTTGAAGGTAGTGATTTTTCCCTCACAAAGGCCATGAAGATAGAACACAAGCTAGAGAAGAAGAAGAGGGGCATGCTATCTCCAACATGAAGGACAAAGCGGTATGCATAGCTACCCAAATCCTGGTTGGAAAATTCATGTGAAAGTGCCGCACAAAAGAGGTACCTACACCATTGATTGGACTCGCCGAGTAGTGCATGGAAGGAGGCCAGTTTAACTGGGTTGAATTCCTCTACATGGAATTCTTGGAGAATTTTTGTGAATCCTAGGAGTAGGGTAAAACCTTCCACTATGTGTGGTTGTTGTTGTCCATCGTGCTCATAGCGGGGGAGCTACTAGAAGACACACAATTCCCCAACATTAATAGACACTTACTAGAGGTAGTGAAGTTCGCCTCACTCTGGACCACAAAGGACATGAAATGGATACGCGACACCAAAATATTATGGGTCCTCATGGAGATGAGCATCCAGATGTGGATCAATCAGATGCCATGTCTATCACCTATGGTGTGCAATAGTTTGACGAGTTTTGCAGAGTTTAAAGCTGACATGCATAATGTCTACATCAAGGCGCGTAAAGATATAATGAAGTAGTGGATGAAGCTCCTGTTTATAGCCACCAATGATGCCATCTTCACTATCTTAGAGACATGGCATGCCCCAGATCTGGCAGAACTGGAGAAGCTAGAAGCACAGATGAAAAAGGATTATTCCAAGCTGCGCGTCACCTAATTGGCCGGAAAAAGGCAACAGGAAACAATAGCAACTAAGGAAAAGGAAGCGTGAGAAGTGATAGAAGTAGCAGTAGTTGTTGGCTTGTTGGGGCCTGACCCAAATTTGGAGATGATTTAGCCAAATAAATCTCGGTAATACTGGCCCTTTTGGCAATAGTCCGTGGAGCGTGGACTGAGTTCTTACCCAAAGTAGTATGGTAGGGTGCTAGAACCAGGTTTTCACACCCTAGGTATGTCTGATGGGTTCCAAGTGGTCTGTGGTTTGACCCCATGTGTACGTCGCTACGCGCACTTATCAATACTTCATAGTCAGTGATGTTGTCTTCGTGCAACACTACTTGGGAGCCGAATAGTGTTATTACCCAAATCCTTACTAGTAACCTGATATTAGTTGATTAACTTAGCTTATTTGTATGCTTTCATTTATACTTACCAGTATTCACCATTCATACAACACTGCACAATAAATAAGTAGTATAATTGCAATTGATATCAAACATGTAATAACATAAGAAAAAATATATGGAATTCAGATAAACTTCTCTTTATTATTATTATTCCTTGGTTACAGACTCGACTCCACCCTACGCACTCAGCTCTAGGGGTCCATGCACTCAATTGCGGACTCTACTAGGCCTCTATGCACTTAGGTACATAGCCTCTTCCTACTTCTACAACCCAAGATACTAGACTCTTGCTCTATGCTTGCTATCCGTTTTACTCCATCTGTTGGTTACCTAACTACTTTACAACTTAGAGCCTCCTTTTATTTTATACAATTCCATGGTCCGTGGACCATGGGTAGGCCGACACTACATTCAAAACTTAGGGTGGACAAAGCTATGACTCTAACATACAATTCCTGCTTCGTGATCACAATTTGCTGAGTTTTTACAATAATATTACTCAAAACTTAGGCTTTAAGGCCAAAACCGTGCTGTGGGGGGATTTCATGCCCAACAAGCCCCCAACACAAACATCATGACTCGCCCTTGAGTCACTCTGTTAGCACAACAATCTTGGCATAGAGTCCCTCCAGCTGGTCTCGAATGATATTGATGCCTACCTCGTACTGAGCTGTTTCTTGATAACCTCTTGTATTCCCTCCTCCGTGTCCAAATTGTTTCCTTATATCTATACTGGCACCCATTGCATATGTTTATAGTCCCGCGCCCTTGTCTACCTCCTCAAGTTGTGAAGATTGTGTTTTGGCTAGTTAGTCAGATAGTTGGCCCACCCGTGTAGGGCTTCAAGTGGCTGCAATTTACTTTGCCTGGGAAGGGTTCTCCATTTAGTTTGACTGGCTAGACCGCACCTCTTTCTACAACCTCCTTGACCATGTATGGTCCCAGCCTGTGCATTCTGAATTTTTTCAGAAAATTTTCAAACTTATTGTCATACAACAGCACTAAGTCATTGACATTGAAGGTGTGCAACTTGATATGGTGGTCATGCCAGGCTTTTTCATGCTGCTTTTGTACATGCTGATGAAATCTAGCCAAAAACTGTTCTTCCTCAAGTTCTTCTAATTGTGTGAGCCTTTCCTCCAAAGCCTCACGATCCATCATTCTTGTAAGCACCGCTATTCACAGACTAGGTATGATATATTCCATTGACATGACAACTTCCACAAAATAAACTAACTAGAAAGGTGTTTGTCCCATCAATTTCTTGCACATTTTCCTATAAGCCCATAGCATGACAGGTATGTGCAGGTCCCAATCGTTTCGTTGCATGTTGCATACTTTGGTCAGCGCAGTCTCTAGTATTTTGTTTAATGCCTCTACTATGCCATTAGATTGTGGGTGGTACGGTGTACTTTTCTGATGATACACCTGGAACTCTTCTGTGAAAGCATTGACGGTTTTATTCAGGAAATGTGTTCCATGATCATTCATTAATATTTTCGGACAACAAAATCGGCTCAACACATTTTCGAACAAAAACTTTGTATCTATAGTGGCCATACAGTCTTTGACAGGCTACGCTTTCACCCATCATTTCAGGTACTCCATTGTAGTGATGATGTAGCATGCACCCATCTTTCCTTGAGCTTTGATTGGTCCCACAAAGTGGATTGCCCATTTCTCAAATGGTTGCAGTGTCATTTGTTGATTTAATGACATATCGTCCCTCTGATATGGTTTTCCAGTCCTTTTACATATATTGCAAGCCTTACAGTGCACTTTCGAATCCTGTTGTAGGGTTGGCCACCATAACCTTGCACGAAGAATCTTCTATGTAGTCATTCATCCTACATAGTTTCCTCCTGTAGAACACCTGTGTGCTTCTATGAGGATCAGGCTTCATTGGAATTTAGGTATGTATCTTCGCAATATCTCATTATTTCGCATTTTGTATAGGTGCCCCGTGATGACAGAAAAATCTACCACACACACCACCAATTCCTTCTTCTGTCGAATGGAGTATTCCTTTGAAGCAGTCCCTGTTGTTAGAAATTGAATTATATCTTTGAAATGCCTATCCATGACACGCACTGCAAAGAGCTGTTCATTAGGTAGTCCCTCCTACAAATTAGCAGGTTCTTCGCCTGTCTCAATTTGCGATAAGTGATACAGTCCTGTGTTCAGGAATCTAGGCTTGACTATGACCTCCAAATCATACTCCTGGAACAATAAGAGCCACCTGCATATGCGCCCCCCCAGCATAGGCTTACTAACCAGGTATTTCGGCATGTACATCATTGCTAATCCCTCGCACTCGGTGGTGGAATAGTTCTTCTCTGCTTTGGACAACCTTGGACTTGCAAACATGATAGGGTGATCCAATCCTTCCTCGCCCTCCTATGTGAGCATTTCTCCCAATGCAATACACAATGTATCAACATGGACATGAAACTCCACATCCCATTTTGGGAAGACCAGGATTGGAGCAGAGACCAATTTCCCCTTTAGGATGTCCAAACTTTGCATAAAATCGTCATTCCAGCAAAATGTAACATTCTTTTTCAATAATTTTTCCATTGGCACAGTGATTTGGGCATAGCTTTTGATAAAATTTCTATAGTATCCACTATGTCCCAAGGTAGCACGTAGTTATTTAACACTTCGTAGTGCTTCCAAATTTAGAATAACGACAATCTTTGCAGGGTCCACCATCAGTCCTTCTTTGCAGACCACATGTCCCAGAAGGTTTCCAAAGGGAATGAGGAATGTGCACTTCTTAAGGTTCAACGCAATCTGGTGTCAGCAGTAAGTATCCAGCATCAAGCGTAAGCTTACTACATGGTGCTTAACTAATCCAAAGATAGTCCAATCATTGAGATAAACGTCCAAGAACTTGTGGATATATTCTGTGAACACAACAACAACAATGCACGAAAACATGGTTGGTGTGTTATTTAATCCAAATGTCATAACTGTGTATTGAAAGCAGCCCCACTCCATTGCAAAGGTCATTTTTCTCCTGTCTTCCGACGCGATATTGATTTGATGGTACCCTGAGAACCCATCCATGAACGAATATTCTTCTTGTCCACCAACATTTTCCAGTACTTCCTCTGTGAATGGTGTCGAGAATGGATCCTGTACACAGGCGTCATTCGACTTCCTAAGGTCCACGCATATTATTATTTTTCCCTTCTGCTTTTTCTCCTGCACCACCATAGGACTCACCCAATCAGATTCTTCCACTGGCTCAATAATTTTGGCTGTGAGCATTTTGTATAATTCTTCTTTTCCTTATATTTCAGATTCGAGTGGTAAGGCCATTGCTTAACCGGCTTCACATCGGGTTTCAGGGTGATCTTCATCATCCCTAAGTCACCAACGATCCCTTTTAAGTTCGTAATTTTGGTCAGGAACAGGTCTTAGTGTTCGTAGAGTAACTCAGTGACCCTATCCACCATAGCATCATCCCAGTAGTCCCCAAGCGTTGTGTACTTTGGCTCTACCTCCGTTGGAATGTTTTCTTGCTTTGTTTTCAGCGGCACGGTGATATTAGGATCCTAAATCAATGGTCCTCGAACCTCGCAACAGCCTTCCATTTTTGGAATGTTAATATTTCATGGGTCCTCATCATCCTCCTCAACATTTACATTATAACACTCTAGTGCATAGCACATTTATGTTGCCCATTCTAGTTGAAGTAATTACATTGGATCCTAGGGTATTTTGAAGATAACTGCTTTTATTGCCTATAGTGCATCATCAATAGTATCCCACCAATGGTCTTCAAACGTGAAAGTTAACAAAAATCCCTTGCACAAGATATCCCATTTTCTGATACCATGGTGGAGCTTCGTCTTAGTATACCAATTCATGGGTATGACACCCAGGGTATGATATAACAGATGTACCCATTCATGATGTGGCTCTTCCCCGTAGACCTTTGTCCATTTCGCGAGGTGTGTATGTGGATCATCCCATCCATCATACTTGTTTGCTAACTACATCTGTGGTTTCCCAAGTTGTAGGTGGATCATACTTCTACATCTACACCAGTCCTCAAAGATTCTGTGATGCATTACCCACCACCTTGCAGGCGTCATGCACTATGCCCATTTCAGAGCATCAAACCGCTGCTGCTCTCACACTGCGGTTTCAAATTTGTTCAAGAATTCATCCACCGCTGTCAACCCATCATACAGAGGCAGAATTCTTGACTCTATTGTCATGCAGTGCAGTCATCTTACCATTATGTTGCAATCGAGCATGGTTACCTTGTGTAACTGATTCTGCCATGGTTCTATTTCCTCATTTGAATCTGACGTGCAAGAACTTTCTCTCTCCCACGAAATTTTGTCATCTACTGTTAGATTCACCCAATCTTGTTCCCGAGTGGTTATCTTGTAGATACAGTCTAGCTTGTCATTGCTTTCATTGTTGAATACTAGTTACGTGTAGCGTGATCCTTTCGCAGGGTCTAAAGGTACCACTACATGCAGTGACTTTTTCTCAAAAATAATTTTGTGCTTCTTCATATTTATGACTCCATTCATTTCAGTGGCCTAATCTATTCTGAGTAGCGTGGGATAGGGATTGTTGTCATCTACAATCTCTATCACCTCGAAATATGCAAGCATGCTCGCACCTTTGATGTCTACCATTATTCCCTGTAGTCTTCCCATTAGTAGGATCTTCTGCTAGTTTTCCATCCATAATTGAATAGGGGACCATTGCAACGTGGGCCTAACCATGCGCTCCCAGCTCTTCTTTGGTAGCACATTTGCATCTGATCCTAGATGTAGAATTACTTGATCCATTTCATATTCCCCAATTTGCGAAGTCAATCTTATTTCCCTTCCTATTCACGATGTATGTTTCCCGAGCTTCTGGACTACATGAGGCTCTCCTGACCTAGCGCACCTAGTGATAAGTTCCTGCAGCCTTTTCACAGCCTTGCTATCGTGCAACAGTTTCATACATGTATTTAGAAAGGTAGTGAGCATTGAAGGATCCATCCCTGGTGTTAGTTGATCCTTACTACTTAAATTGGATGCCACTATGAAGCTCTTCTTTTCTTCCATGAATGTCTCCTTCACATGCTCCAAATCAAATTCATGTTCCTCTGTAGGAGTCTTTGCGAACGCACGCACTTTCTTCGGGTTGCTTACCTTTGTCCTCTCTTGTTGTGATACCACTTATGAGCACTATGTTTACACTCAGGTCCTCTTCGTGCTGCTCAGGCCTCATAATTTGCAAATCCTGAATCGGGGGAGGCTGGAGTACCCCTTTCTCGGGCAGCCTCGCAATCAGTGTAAGGCAGTCCTCTGCCTCATGATCAAACTAAGTACAATATAAACATGATGCTCTCATCAAATTTTTAGAACCGTGCACTATAATGCAGGCGCTGTGCTTTGTCCTGCTTGTGTCTCAGATCTTAATGGCATTGGCCCTCCCCTAACCAAGTAATTCGTGAAAATTAGACAATGGTCCTTGTCATGCCCCTTAGCATTTGCACTTTATGCACCATACCTCCTCACATGCCTCTGGCCGAGTTGTCCTATCCTATTTCAAATATTGCATTTCTAGACAAAAGTTTTATAGTTGTGCGTGGATTTTTTACACTCCCAGGCTAGGATCTTTTATTGCAGTCTCGTGTAGTCTCATTTCCATCTCCAAAGCTTCAGCCTAGGTGGATAACTTCTACTGTGACAACATTGTCCTTAGATGCAGTGTTAGTGATGTTACACACCATGCATGGTGCTTCCCATTTGTCAAGGTCATGTTGGCTTCGTGAATCATACTCTTCAATCTTTGACCCAAATCCCATGGGGTCTCGCTTGGAAGCATCATGATCTCCTTAAACTTGGTAATTGATTGTGTCTCTAACTTTGGCCTACTAAATTCCCTGTTTAGTGCAGTCTGGATATTTGTGATCCCTACGTTCGGATGGTCATTAGAATTCTTAATATAACATGTTAGTGCACAATATTGCAATTCACTCACCAATATTTCCTTCTTTATATTGTCATCCATGACTCCTTGTGCTTCCCATACAACCTTTACCACAATCGAAAATTGGTTCGGGTCTTCGTTCCTTACTCCTCTGAATACCAAAAATTTTATTGTGGTCACCATATTGAACTGTGGTGGTGGTGGAGGTGGTGTGGGCAGAGATGGAGGTGACGCTTGTGAGATTGGTGGTGGTGTAAGTGGGGGTGGTATGCATGGAATTTTCTGCCTTATCAGACTGATTGCGCTTCTCGGAGAAAATTTCACTAGCTCTTCTTCACTTTCCCACCACAGCAAAATCAACGAACTGTTTTCTATTCTGCACTACCTTCGTTTCTATATATCCTCCCACTTCGCATAGTCCCAAACATTAATTTATTCACATAACCTGCTTTCCACACAACGGTAATTTAATCCAAGTGTTCAACGATTTACTGTACTTACCTCATGGTCCCTTAAGGAAGCGTTGTTGCGCCTTGTTGTAGCTGACAATCGTATCTACTCAAACTCGGTGATAAACCCCCCTATAATTCAATCGAGCCAATGGTCCATAGTGTGCATGATCTTCTTTTCCAATGCTTCTAGTATGTGCACTAATTCTGGAGTCCACACAATCATTTTGTTGAGGCTACACCTTCCTGACTGTATGCTAGCTTCACGATCCACTCGTACAATTTAGAGGGGAAGGATAAAAAGAAAATTTCATGGATTTCTGTAAATAAGTATCACTCTAACCATTTCTCCTTTGATACTCGCGGATTCCTATTTTCTTGCGCCACGAACTTGTGAATCTTTCTATCCAACCACCCTTCAATTTCTTTCTTCATCAGATTCCAGCGACACAACATCATACATCCCTCTTGTAGATCTCGGTCTTAGAAACAGAACCATTTGTTGGCTTGTTGGGGCCTAACCTAGGTTTGGAGATGATTTAGCCAAACAAATCTCTGTACTACTAGCCATTTCGGCAATAGTCTATGGTTTGACCTTGCATGCATGTTGCTATGCGCACTTATCAGTACTTCACAGCCAGTGGTTCTACCTTCATGTAGCCCTACTTGGTGGCCAAATAGTGTTATTACCCAAATCCTTACTACTAACCTGATATTAGTTGATTAACTTAGCTTATCTGTATGCTTTCATTTATACTTACCAATATTCACCATTCATACAACAACATGCAGTAAATAAACAGTATAATTGCAATTGATGTCCAACATGTAATAACATAAGAATAGATACATGAAATTCAGATAAACCTCTCTTTATTATTCTTCTTCCTTGGCTACAGAATTGACTCCTCCCAGCACACTCAGCTGGAGGGGCCCGCACACTCAGCTATAGACTCTACTAGGCCTCTGCTCACTCAGCTACAGAGCCTCTTCCTACTACTATGACCCAAGATACTAGACTCTTGCTCTATGGTTGCTATCCTTTTTACTCCATCCATAGGTTACCTAACTACTTTACAACTTAGAGCCTCACTTTATTTCTAACACTGCATTCAAAACTTTGGGTGGACAACCCTATGACTCTAACATACAATTCGAGCTTCTATCTCGCAATTTGTGGAGTTCTTACAATAATATTACTCAAAACTTGGGCTTTGAGCCCCAAACCATGTTGTGAGGGGATTCTATGCCCAACAGCAGCAACATAGGTAGCAACCGTAAAGGTAGATGAGGGCCAAGAAATATCCTCACAAGGGCAGGAGGGTAAGGAAACAAAAATAGAAGAAGGGAGTATGGACCTCAGGACTATGTCCACATAGTTGAAGTAGCCACACATTGCAGAATGAGCAGGACCAAGGAAGAAGTTCAAGGCCTTGAAGTTGGCCATTGACTTGATCACCTTAATTGAAGGTGATCTTTGTAACATCGGCAACATGGTCTGTGATGTCACAAGTGAAGTGCTTCAGGATTTTATGCAGGAGCACGAGACTGTGTTGGGGATCCTCAGGGCGCAGCTGTAGGAGTTAGAGGTGTGGCCCCCTCAGGTGGCTACCCTTTCTACCCATCTCGTAGCAGGATCCTCTATAGCCGAGTAGATGCTTTGCGCATGGATGGAAAATATGATAATGTTACTGGAAGGTGCCCTAGTCATAGCGAATGTGACCGATAGGTTTTCAATTAGCATGTTGTGTGGCCTTGGACTTAATTTGTCTACCCTTCTGTGAGAAATGTTGTATCAGCTATAGGATGGGATAACGATAGAGTTACGCACTAGGGAGAGCCGTCTGACCCAAGTTCTTAGCAAACAGAATATCAACATGGAACAGCTCCATCTGTAGCATGACAAATTGGTGTCGCAGACCCAACAGTTCGCGTAGGTGGTAGATGATGTTTTTCGACGTGTCTCGGAGCTGGCCATCCCAATATATCTACTAGTAGAGGTGCGGATCCGTAGATTGGAAACCAGAGTCTATGAGACCAGGGAAGAAACAACAAAGGTTCAACTGGAGCTGAATCTTAAAATCACCGAGCTGTGGTTGAAGGCGCAGCATACCACTCCCCCAAAAGTCAGAGAATAACACGTTAGTGCTATCGTAGAAGGTATGGAAGAAATTGGGGTTGAAGTGCGAGATTGCACTAGCATGTTGGAACAAGAACTTGAGGTCCTCACGACTTTGCAGGAGGACCCCAACATCTAGTACCTAGACACAGAGTCATGAGATCTCCAGCAGCAATATGATAGCGTCCGAGGAACTGCGCAGATATTTGTCCTCACTCAGTGGCTTGTGAGGATGCAGTAAGCTAAGGCACTAAATGAGTTGGTGGACATTGCACGACACAAGGAGGCAGTGCTCAAAGCGCGCATTCAACCATGGATTAATGAGGCCTTCATGATGACGGTGCATATCGAAGGAAATATTGTGCACATATAAGGGATTCATGTGTAGATGCAAGGAAGCACGTTGGACACAGAGGTCTTAGAAGAATATATGCAACAGGTTCAGCAGGTAGCAACTAAGTGCATTGCAGATATTAGTACCATTCAAGAATAGTTTAAGGGAATCCACGCCAAGATTGCCACACCGACAGAGTGACTCGAGGGCGAGTCACGATGTTTGTGTTGGGGGCTTGTTGGGCATGGAATCTCCCCATGGCATGTTTTGGGGCTTAAAGCCCAAATTTTGAGTTGATATTGTTGTAAAGCTCTATGAATTGCAGGCACAAAATGTATGTTAGAGTCATAGAGTTGTTTGCCCTTGTTTTTAATGTAAGGTCGGCCTACCCATGGTCCGTGGACCATGAGATTGTATAAACAGAGAGAGGCTCTAAGTTGTAAGAGATAGATAATATAAGAGAAAAATGAAAAGTCTAAGTGATTGAGTCATAGTGCGGAGTGTGTCTTTGGATCGTAGAGTGTGAGAAGCTCTGTAACTGAGTGCGTAGAGGCCTAGTAGAGTCCACAGCTGAGTGCGTAGGGTGGATTCGTGTTTGTAATCAGAGAAGAGATTAATAAAGAAAGGTTTTGTTACCAATTCTATGTATCTATCCTGAGTTATTATATGTTTGATATCATTCGAAAATATACTATTTCTTTATTGTGCGCATTTGTATGAATGGTGAATATTGTTAAGTATAACTAAAAGCATACAAATAAGTGAAGTTAATCAAGTAATATCATATTACTAGTAAGGACTTGGGTAATAAGACTATTCGGCCCCCAAGTAGGGTTGCACGAAGGCAACATCTTAGGTTGCATGGAACGAGTAAGTGTGCGTAGGGACGGGTACGTAGGGCAGAACCGCGAACCACTTGAAACCATCAGACATCTCCAGGGTGTGGAAACTTGGTTCTAGCACCCTCCCATACTACCTCAGGTGATACCTTAGTCCACGCTTCACAAACTATTGCCGAAAGGGCCAATAGTACTAGTATTTGTTTGGATAAATCATATCTGAACCTAGGTCTGGCCCCAACAAGCCAACATTATACTTCTGACAAAAAGAAACAAACTTGCTTGAATTGAATACTCGAGCATTATCTGTTATGATTTTTATAGGGCATCCAAGTCTGCTAGAAATATTCTCCTCTAAGAAATTCATCACCACCTGGTCATTTTCCCTTTTAGTAGGTATAGCTTCTACCCACTTGGTGAAATAATCAGTAGCTGTAAGAACCCACTTGTGTTGTTCACTTGAAAGTGGGTTAATTTCTCCAACAAAATCCAGTCCCCATTGTTTGAAAGGTTCTTCTATGAAGACTAGGATCAAGGGCAAGGGAGCTAGCCTCTTATTCTCAGCAAAAAGCTAACACTTCTAACAACTTTTGACAAACTTATATGTATCCCCAAATAGATTAGGCCAATAAAACCCTGCCTAGAGGATTTTATGTGCAGTGGCATTCCAACTATAATGTCCACCACATAACTTCTCATGATAATCTTTAATGGTCTTTGTAAATACATCCTTTGTTAAACATAACAATAAAATTCCCACACTATCCTTCCAATACAATCTGCCCTCAACAATCACATATGTGATGAGCCTCATAATTGGGTAATTATATGGGCTCATTTTACCTCCTAACCTAGTCAATCAACCATTCTCTTAGCTTATTGTATGATTTTCTTATTATATTTATGCTTAAAGAGTGAGTTGAGTTAGTTATGATGCCATGTGGTCTAACATGTATTTAATGCAGATATTGATGGATTTCGAGGTCGAAGTCAAGGATCCAGTGGTCAAATGGTAGTGATAACTTGATGTAGATAGAGGAGAGGACTTATAGGAGGGAATCCCTCTCATTTATTACTCCTCACTTTGAACTCCCCTTCATTTAGCTCGGAGTACAAGCAGCCAAATCATGCACTAGAAGGCAGCCAAGCAAGTGGAGGATGACTGATAGTTATCTTGAGTTTTGGGAGCCAAGTCTCCCTAATTTTAAGGAACCTATTGTTAGCTTTAGATGTATAAGTAGAGAGGCCTAGGGCCTCACTAGCTTCGGATTTTTTTCTTATGTAAACTCTGCTCAAATTTCGAGCTTATTATTTTGTGATAGTTTCATGTAATCTTGCTATTTTTTTATAATGAATATGGAATCCTTTTTGATCTAGCACTGAGTTATCTCAGAGGGCTAATCCAAGTAGCTAGCTTCTCTTTACTTGTATTTTTATGCTTTACTTCAGTTTTTAGATCAATTTGATGTTAGATGTATTGTTCTTTTATGGCTAAGAATAGGCTGCTTTTGATGATTCAGTAGTTTTCTTCCATTTGTGCTTTCTATATTAGGTTAAGCAGTGATTAGAAAAGATTCAGAAGGCTATAAATAATGGCTTGGCCTCTCTTCCTCCCACTAGGACCATGATTTGAGGAAAATACTCTCTTGCTACCCTAAAATCATAGATTTTCCTCATTCATAAGACTTCTAGTGTTTGTAGCTCTTTAGTAGGTTGATAATCTAGTTTTGCTTTGCTTCAGATCTCCTTTATCATGTTCACTTCCTAATTTACAATAGTCCTCTTTCATGGCTTCTTTTATTGCATTATTTCTCAGCATTTCCTTTCATAGATCATAGTTTAGACCACATTAATGCAAAACTTTGTTTTTCTAGATGCACTCATTTCATTGTTTGCTTGATCTTCTTGGTTGACTATCAGTTTCTATGTAGCGGATCTCTTCCAGCAGTAGGATAGCTTATCAGCAATCAAATACCCCACCTAATCCATGCCCTACAGGTCTCCCAAACGTCACCTCAATTCTACCCTAGTTTCCTTCATTTTTCATAGAACTTCTTCCTCTCCCCTTGAGCAAACCCAATCATATTTCTCTCTCCTGGTGATTCATGGTCGACCTTGGGAACTCTAACACCTCACCCCAACCTTCATCCACCTTTTCCACCCACTTTCACACCCTAAAAATAGCAGAAATGTCTCTCGTCCCCCTCCTGTAGGCCTCCTGTAGCTTCCCTGTTTTCCTCCTTTAGTTTCCCTGTGTCTTCTTGTAGTTTTTCCTGTAGGATTTCTTTTGAAGGTTGAGTGTGGGAAAAGCCTCCATAAGGACACCTAAGACCTCCTAGGACCCATCCACACCATCTTCTATCCTCCCAAACTCAAAAACCACTCTCCAATGCCACCTGTTCGCTGCCACACTCACACACAATAAATTAGATGCATGTCAAATTCACATAAAAATCCAAAATATGTGTTTTTCATATTTACTTCTAGAAATAGCATGGTTATATGTTGTTTAATTTCTTGAGTAGGTAATGGCATTGTTTTCATGGTTTCCATAGTGTTTTTGGAAAAATTAGAATTAGCTTGTTAATTAGGGTTTACTAGGTCTTGCTTCATGTTTCAGTGTTTTTCCTTTTTGCAATTAGAATAGCTTCTGTAGAGTAATCTTTCTTTATTTCATCACACATAGATCTTATTCTGATATATAGGAGCTGGCTTGAGCTCCTAGTGATCTTGCGCCGGCTAACCAAGTGACAACCTGAGTAAGAATAAGCACTTTTACATATAGCACCTACACTTCCAAGTTTGTTATGAACTATCGGGTTGATAAAAGTAAAGTTGGAAGCCCAGGAGTTGCAAAATTCTTCTTGCAATACTACCATTCACCACTTTTTAGTGCCGTTTCTAGGGAAGCATCAGATTATTTTGTGATTATTTCTTTTTTCTATTTCCTATTGCAACATTTTTCCAATAGTTTGTTTCGGCAAAAGTAGACTAGTCATTGCTTTTCTTTCAAGTTCTGCATTTCTTTGATTTCCTTTCCAATTCTGTAAATTTCATTTCGGCAAAAGTAGACTAGTCATTTCTTTTCTTTCAAGTTCTTTATTTCCTTGATTTCCTCTTTAATTCTGTAAATTTTCATTTAGCTAGTTGCAATTTGCTTTGTTCAATCACAATTTCAATTCCTGCGGGTAATCAGTGTGGGGAAAAGAAAAAAAAAACAACCAAAATGATTTCATTTCATGCCTCATAGGAATAGAGATAACTCAGGAGAATTTTTTCCCAACACCCCCACTACTTCACACAGCCAACCTTCTGTCTTCTTCAATGGCTGCGATCAAGAAGAACCCCTAGGTGAACAACTAGACATATTTGAAGAACCTATAGGGGAAGAAGAAGAAGAAAACATTCCTCTAGAGCCAATGGCTAAAAAAAAAATGCTAGGGGAAATGGAGAAAGAATAGAGGGTACCTTTCCCATTCAAGAGACCAATGGGGACACCAAAATGAAAAATATAAGTCCTTTAGCTCTACCTCATTTCCATGGTCTAACTACAGAAGATCCTAACACCTTCTTGTTCGAGTTTGCTGTCATCTTTCAAACTTTTGATTATGTAGAAGATGAGAAAAAGTTGAAATTGTTCCCTTCTACTCTCAAGGATGTAGCATTACGTTATTTCATGGGATTACCCAACAACAACATCACAACTTGGGCTCAAATGCAACAAGCCTTTAACAACAAGTATTGAGACTATTGTAGGACAAAAGATACTAAAGAATAAATCTTCCAAATGACCATGGGAAGTGATGAGTCCCTGGAAGAATATGAAGAAGGTTCCAACTTAATTATAAAAGGGCCAAGTGTACACTTGGCCCTGAGTCTCTGAAGTTGATCTTGTTCAGGGGAAATCGGGAAGACCTTTTAGACACCCTCCATCTATTGGCCGGGGGAGACATTTACCAACTATCCTATGAGTACATAAAGACTATTTTTAGAAACCATTATAGAGCATCCAGAAAGAAAGGTAGGGGGGTCAACTAATAGCCAATACCTCTTCTTCCAATTCATCCATTAAGGGGGAAATTGGAAGCATGCTAGAAGACTTCAAGAGTGAGATGTTGTAGACTCTTGCCATGCAAATGGATACCTTACATATCAAAATAACATGAGGAAGCAGCGAGGGCTTTGGCCATATTTTGTCCTAGATGAACTAGGAGGCATCCTAGGAATGAATGCCCATTGAGCTCTATAGAGGTTTACTCAGTCTATGAAAAATATCATTCTACAGATAAGTGTCATTCCTTGCCCAGTCTTAAAGCTTTATACCAAGGGGCCGAAGGAATCACTGAACAAATATATTACATAAACCAAAGGAGGTCGCCTAGACCTAGACCATAGAAGGAGGGGATGTAAGGGACATATCACGCATACTACAACCCCAACCAAGTCACCTCCATACCTTATTGGGGTCGCCCTACTCATCCTTCTTGGTCCACGCCTCCTCCTTGGTCCTTCACATATCCATATTATTCCAACCAGCCACTCATTCATTCCAACCCTATGCTCAGCCGCAACCTCAGTGGAATGCATCTTATCAGTAGTGAAAGCCCCAATACAGCTCTCCTCCCACTCTTCTACCTCCACCACCTATCCAACCAGAACCGTTACCTTCTACTCCACCAAGGCAACCCCAAATGCCTACCTAGCCAAATCCGAACCCGAACAACAAACAGGATAGTGGCGAAGCACCATGCCTAACTTATGCTATGGAGATTCAATAAATTAACTTACGATTTGGAAAGTTCTCTCAGATAGTCAGCCTCTATCCTGGGAGGTTGAGGAAGATAAAGAGGAAAAAAAACCTAAAGAAAATGCACCCTTTCCTGAGAGACTATCCATGACAATCCAGCCTACCCCAGAAGAGACTGAACTCCTGGGAGAATTGAAACACTTACGTGTGAAGATACCACTTCTCCAAGCCATAAAAGATGTGCCTATCTACAATATGTTGATCAAAGAGAAGTGCTTTAGGCATCCAGGAAGGCACAAGAGAGATACCCCAACCATCAATGTCATAGGAAAACTGTCCGACCTGATGTTGGGGTAGATAATCTGTCCAAAATCTCTGGACCCTGGAAGCCCAGTAGTTGATGTCCACATAAATGGAATAATGGCACCACATACCTTGATTAATCTAGGAGCTTCCATTAATCTGATGACAAAGGACACATTGCTCAAACTTAACCTTCAGGGCTCCTTGAGGAAGACCATGACAGTGCTACAGTTAGTAGACTGCTCCACTGTGACCCCTGACGGGATTGTGGAAGATGTGATGGTCTCCATTGATTCTTGGGAGTACCCTACTAATTTCTTAGTTCTCCAGCCAAAGGAAGAGCTCACTAGGTATCCTCTCAACCTGGGAAGACCCTGGTTGGCTACAACCGATGCCTACATTAGCTATCGAGTTGGGAACATGACCATAAATAACAGGCACATGTCCAAGCAATTAATGTTATATCCTCCTGCTCAACCCTTACTAGAACATGATCTACCTCTCTGGTTGGAGGAGGAGGATGAGGATGAATTTTATTCTGCACCGCTTTATGCATTGGAAATTTCCATGGGAGGAAAACAACAAGATGAGGATGATATGATTGAAAATTTGATTCAGAATCCACCTCCCAATGTATCACCATTAGAGGACATAGTAAGAGAAACCCAAAAAAACCCCTCAACTGATCTCTGTGTGGCCGACCCTGCTTCTCTCCATGTCAAGAATATAGAGTTTGGCCCAGAAAGAATATTGAAAATCAATCCATCCCTGTCTACTTCCCAAGAGAAGGATCTATGCAGCCTACTGAGAAAACATCTAGATGCCTTTGTCTGGAGTTATAAGGAGATGAAGGGAGTGTACCCTTCAATGTGTACTCATCATATATACATCAAGAAAGATTGCAAGCCAGTCAGGTAGCCTCAAAGGAGGATGAACCCATCACTTAAAGATATTGTTAAGGAAGAACTGTAGAAATTGCTTGATGCAGGATACATCTATCCCATTTCTAACAGTGAATGGGTCTCTCCTTTGGTGCTAGTGCCAAAGAAAAATGATAAATGGAGAATATGTGTTGACTATCGAGAATCGAACAAAGCCACTAAAAAGGACCACTTTCCTTTACCTTTCATAGATCAAGTGTTAGACGACCTGCGAGGGAAAAAAATTTCTCCTTCCTAGATGGGTTTAGTGGCTACAATCATATTCAAATTAGCATGGAAGACCAAGATAAGACCACTTTCACTTTTCCTTGTGGTACCTTTGCATACTGGGTCCTTCTTCTTGGTTTGTGCAACTCTCCAGCCACTTTTCAAAGAGTGGTATTGAGTATATTTTTTGAATTGGTTCATCATGTAGTAAAAATATACATGGATGATTTTACTCCTTATGGCCTTGAATTTCAAGAAGCTTTATATAACCTAGGAAAAGTTCTAGATAAGTGTATTGAGATGAACCTGTCCCTCAGTTCAGAAAAAGGTGAATTTTTTATGACTTAAGGGACCGTGCTAGTTCATGCAATATCTCAACAAGGACTACAGGTGGACCCCAACAAAATTGCCATCATCCAAAGGGTCCCACCTCCTCAAAAGGTGAGAGATGTTAGAAGTTTCCTAGGCTTACTTGGATATTATAGGAGGTTCATTAAAGACTTCAACAAGATAGCCTCTACTTTTTTTGGCCTCCTAGGCAAAGATGTTGAGTTCATATGGTCGTAAAACTGTCAAGAAGCCTTAGATACCTTGAAGATCAGGCTAGTCATTTCCCCAATTCTCATAGGCCCAAACTGGGCCTACCATTTCACATTCACACGGATGCTTCGAACAAAGTGATAGGAATATCCTTAGGACAAGTTGATGAAAATTTACCTTATGCCATATACTTTATAAGCAAAAAATTGTCAAAGGAAGAGTTAAACTACATAGTGACCGAGAAGGAACTCCTAGATGTCGTGCATTCCTTAAACAAATTCAGACTTTATATCGCAGGCTATCAAACCTTTGTGCACACTGATCATGTTGCAATTAGATATTTAATGAACAAACCATATGTAAATGCGCGCATTATTAGATGGTTGCTTGTACTGCAGTAGTTTGATTTGACCATGATTGATAAGCTTGGTAAAGAGAATGTTTTTGCTGGCTTTTTGTCTAGAGTAAATTTTCCTATAGGTGAAAAAGAAATGGTGGATGAACAAATGCCAGATGAACACCTATTTTCTATATCAATACTTTCTCCATGATTTGCTGATATAGCAAACAACTTGGTTTCAACATAGTTCCCACCACACTTGTCCTCAAAAGAGAAGAGCAGGATAGTAAGGAAAAGCGCCCCTTTCACCTGGATTGGAAGCAATCTCTTCAAACTGGGCCCAGATCAGATCTTGAGAAGATGTGTCAAGGAGGAGGAAGTCTTTGACATCCTCTTGACCTGTCATGATGGGCCTTGTGGAGGTCATTTTTCAGCAAAAAGAACCGCCTTCAAGAAATTGCAAGTAGGCTACTACTAGCCCACTCTTCATCAGGATGTGAGGAGATACACGAGCCAATGTGACTGGTGTCAGAGGATGGGGAAACCCACTCCAAAGGATGAAATACCCATGCAGCCTCAAGTGAAATTTGAGCCATTTGAGAAGTGGGGCATGGACTTTGTGGGGCCTATCAACCCCCCTTCAAAGCAAAATCAGTACATCATTGTGTGCACCAACTACCTAATAAAGTGGGTAGAGACAAAATCAATCAAAGCAGTGACAGAGGAAAATGTAGCTGAATTTTTTAGAGAAAACATATTCTACAAGTTCGGGTATCCAAGAGAGTTGGTCATAGACCAAGGCAATCAGTTCACTTCTAACCTGATTGAAGACCTGCTCACACATCATAAGATCAAGCACAGAACTTCCACCCCTTACCATCCACAAGCCAATGGGAAAATAGAGGTCACTAACAGAGCATTGGAAGGGATCCTAACCAAGGTAGTGAGCAACAACAAAAAAGACTAGGTGGATAGATAATTTGAGGCCAGTTGGGCCTACAACATAACATGGAAGACCACCTAGGTTCATACCCTATGAACTGGTATATGGGAAGAAGGCTTTGCTATCAATAGAGTTTAAATTCAATACCCTAAGGATGGCAGCTCAGCTAGACCTAGACCTCAGCCATGCACAGAAGGAGAGATTACTTCAGCTCAATGGATTAGATGAATGCAAATTGCAAGCCCTTCTACATACATAGGTACTTCAGCTCTAGAGAAAGATCTGGCATGACAAAAATATCAAGGAGAAGCAATTCCAAGAGGGAGATTGGGCACTACTCTATGATTCAAGATTCAAAGATTTCAAAGGCCAGCTGAGGACAAGATGGCTGGGACTCCACATTGTGGAGAAATGCAATGACAATTGTTCAGTTCTGATCAAAACCATTGATGATGAATCCATCCCCATGCTTGTCAATGGACATCGGTTGAAAGTCTACAAGAAACCCCTCTCCAAGCGAGAGTTTATTGAAGATTTGAATAAAACGGTGATGGTAGTGGAGCATGTCTTAGCTTCCACTTCACCCACTCACTGAAAATAAATAAATAAATAAATAAATAAATAAATAAGGACTCATGTGAAAACCTCCATGAGGCGCTTGAGTCCCATCAATGGGTTGAAAACCTCTTATGAGGCAGCCTAGTGATGTAAAAAAAAAAAGAGAAAAAAGAATAAGATTCCTGGGTGAAAACGTCCCTTGGAGTTGCCCAGGGTAGGCAATTAAGGTGAAAACCTCTTTGAGGCGCCCTAGTTGTTTTCAAAAAAAAAAATGGAGAAAAGAATAAATGAGTTTTTTATTGCATTGCAGGTTTGCAAGAGGATTACAGGGAGTAGAAGAAAGTGCCAAAGGGACCCTGACATTCACACCAGCATCTATCTTATCTTCTCCACACCTTCCTCCATTATTTTTGGCACCTTTTTCACCCCACTATATCTTTTTCTTCTAAAACCGTGTTTTTTACAGGAGGCTCCTGTAGGAATTATAGAAAGCCAAAAGTGTCTATAGAAGGTGATGAGCCCCATAAATGGGTAATTATATGGGCTCATTTAGCCTCCTAATTCGACTTAATCCACCATTATCATTTGTTTATTGCATGTTTTTTATTATGTTTATGCTAATAGAGTGAATTGGGTTAGTCATTATGCCAAAAAGTCTAATGTGTGCTTTATGCAGATTTTTGGTCAATTTTGTGACAAAATCGAAAGTTTAATGAGCACTTGGCAGCCAAGTTCGTGGAAGAACAAGGGAGAGGATTTGTAGGAAGGTGTCCCCTTCATTTATGAGCCCTCACATCAAATTATCCATCAAAAACTCGGAGCACAAGGGGCAACCAAGAAAGTCAAGTAGGACTACTGTTAACTACAAGTTTTGGCAGTCGAGTTCCTAAAGTTTACGAGGACTATTGGGGTCCTCAATTTGTATAAATAAGAAGGCTTAGGGCCTCATATTTGTATAACTAAGTAGATTTTCATACTTCAATTTAATTTTATAGTCTGGTAAAAGAAATGAGATTCAAAAAAGGCTGTCAAGCAACCCTTGATCTCACCTCTCCCTCCTTGGGACCATGAGCTGAGACCAAGGTGCCCTTGCTGCCACAAAAACATTGTTTTTGCCTCTTCATGCAATTGCTAGTGTTAGATTTTTAGTTAGGAAAGTTGATATCAGTTGTGATTACATGCTTAGATCTATTCTTGCTTGGTTTTCATAGTTTTCTTACATGATTTTCTACCAATAAACTTCTATCCATCATGATTTCTAGTATTTAGGTCAAAATAGCTAGATCTTTGGTTTTCCTAGTCTTTGTTTGATCAGTTTTGGAAAATAATGTGCATAACACCTATGATACCTCCCTGTCTACCCTTCCTACATCAATAAAATCTACTCCATCCCCTAACTCAGATTCTTGCCCTTCATTTGCCACATTTTCTCACTTTTCCCTAATTTCTACATTTTGGTGCAACATTGCTTCCTCCATCTGGGAACGAATCCAATCACCTTAATCACCCCTCAGCCTCATTCACCAAGTCCTATACCCCTTCACATCCTCATACAACCTCCATTTCCACTTTTCCACCGTTTTTCCACCATCAACCCTCCAAAATCCTCTTTCAGAACATCCTGTAGAACTCCTGCAGACTTCCTGTAGAAGATCATGTGAGCAATTTTTCAAGATTTTATCACTGTGAAACTCTCTGGAAGGGTGCTAGGGACCCTTAGGCCCTCTTTTCACCTTCCCAACCTCCTACAATTTCCTACCCCATTTCCTTTCGCCAGTAAACCTCTGCACAGTCAAAAATAGTTAAAGCACATGCATAATAGTTCTACAAGATTACTCCAAAATACAAAAATATGTTCCTTTTCAGATTTCACTTCAGAAGTAGCTTATTCACATGCACTTTACCTTTCCAAGAGTCAATGGCATCCATTTCTGCAGCTTTCATCCATTTTCTTGCACCAGTAGGGTTAGTTGGTAAAACTAGGGTTTGATAGGGTTTGCATTTCCTTTCAGCTTTCCGCTTCTTTCTGCAAGTAGATTAGCCTCTTTTGAGTTAGCTTTCATCCATCACAGTTAAAATCTTCTTCTAAGAGCTTATAGAGGTTAGCTTAAGCTCCCAGCGGACTTGCGCCAGCTGATCAAGTGACAACCTGTGGCAAGAGCTAGTACTTGTGCATATAGCACCATCGCTTCCAAGTTTGTTACGAACTACCGGGTTGATAAAAGTAAAGAAGGGAGTCCCAGGAGTTGCTGCAATATTGGGACCCACCATTATTTTTGGTGTTGTTGCCAGAGAAGCATCAGAGTATTGGTGATTGTTGCTTTTCTTTTATTTTCTACTACAACCTTCTGCTAAGTAGTTTATTTCAGCAAGAGTAGAGTAGTTGTTTCATTTCCATTCTGCAATTTCATTTCCACAAAAGTATATTAGACATTTCCTGTGTTCATTTCATTTCAGCAAGCATAGATTAGATATTTCCCACTTTCATGGATTAGCATTTCAATTCTGCAAGCGTAGATTAGCATTTCAATTCCGCAATTTCAATTCTGCAAGCGTAGATTAGCATTACAATTCTGCGATTTCAATTTTGTAAGCGTAGCTTAGCATTTCATTTCTAAAATTTCGTTTCATCAACATAGATTAGTCCTTCCCTTCTTTCATTTCAATTCTGCATTTTCATTTCAACAAGATAGATTTTAGTTAGTTACATTTCAATCTATTTCAGTTTTGCAGGTACAAGCAGAAAAAAAGTGAAAATCAACCAAAAATATTTCCTTTCATGCCTTGTAGGAGTAGAGATAATTCAGGAAAATATTTGCACAACACCCCCACTGCTTCACACAGCCAACCTTCTCTCTTCTTCGATGGTTGTGATTGAGAAGAACCCTTAGGTGGACAACAAGAGATATTTGAAGAACCTCTAGGGGAGAAGAAGAAGAAAACATTCCTCTGGAGCAAATGGCTAAAAATAGAAATGTTGGGAGCAGTACCTTTTCTTCCAACTCATCCATTGAAGGTGAAATTGGAAACATGTGGGAATATTGCAAGAGCGAGATAAGGAAGATGGTTTCCATGTAAATGGATACCTTGTGGATTCAAAGGAAGTAAGAGGAAGCTGAGAGGGCTTTGGCCATCTTTTGTTCTAGGTGCACTAGAAAGCATCCTAGGAACAAATGTCCATTGCACTCTATAGAAGTGTGTTTTATCTGTGAAAAATACCATCTTACGAATCAGTGCCCCTCCTTGCCCAGAATTAAAGTTGCACATCAGAGGGCCAAAGGAGCCACTGAACCACTCTATTATATGAACCAAAGGAGGTCGCATGGACCCATACCTTACCAGCAGGGAATGCAAGGGACATCCTGTAGGAATTTACAGAATAGGTTCCTCAGACAGAACACCAGAAGGACACCGCTCACAAACAGATCACAGATCAATACACCAGTATTTTGACGTGGTTAAAACCCTCAGAGAGGGAAACAGTCCACGGCCTGCGCCAACGTGGCTACTACAGGCAATTTATTAATAAAAGAATGAAAATTACATAAGCTTCTCTCATGCACGGTGAACCTACAAATGACCCTCCATGCGCTTTAAAAAGAATTCATGGACCAATCGGGTGTCAAGCCACGGATCAAGTGTCGGTAATACCGAGGAGAGAATGAACCGTCGGATCACTACATAACGTGACCGTCGGATTGTAAGTTACAAAATGTACAACGGTAAAGAAACACACTTTACCTAAATCTATACCTAACTCTATACTAGACCAAGTTGAACTTAACTATTTCCTATGTGTCGGAATATCCTAACATCCCCCCTTAAGAACAACTTGGGATAGGATTGAAGGATTTACAAAATATGACACAATAGGAGAAGGAAGGAGGCACTAGAGCCTATCCCCCCTTAGTGACAACTTCCTGAACTCCAAGCATATATCGAAGTTTAGTGAACTTCGCCTCTGTGAGAGCCTTTGTGAAGATGCCTGCAACCTGATCATCTGTTGAACAATATTGCACTTCAAGAACATGGTCATGAATGAGCTTTCTGATGAAGTGCATGTGAAGTTCAATGTGTTTGCTGCGCTGATGCTGAACTGGATCTTTGCAAAGCTGAATGGCACTTTGATTATCACACCAAAGTGTAGTCGGATGCTGCTGCTCAAAGCCAAATTCTGATAGGATCTGACGAAGCCACAAGGCTTCCTTACTAGCTTCCACGGCACCACGATACTCTGCTTCTGCTGACGAAAGAGAAATGGCGGCCTGTTTCTTACAAGCCCATGTAATAGGTCCTGAACCAAGAGTGAAGACATAACCGGCAGTAGACTTCCGATCATCAGGGTCACCAGCCCAATCAGAATCAGTGAAACCAACTAATAGGGGAGTT
>APFE031105421.1:70441-122767 GCA_000404065.3 Pinus taeda
ACAGCAGCTCTTTGGGCAGGATTCTCCTTGACATTATTTGCATTTGACCTCAGATTATATCTTTACTATTCACCAGTCTGCAAAACAGCCTCTTTGTCCCACTTTTGACTGGTTTGGTCCTGGAGTAATGCTTCTTTCTATTCAGCCAATGTCAAGAAGGCAGCACTGCCTTTATCTTCCATGCAATGAATTTCATCCTCTTCTTCAAATTGTTCCTTCTCCATGACTACATTTTGAAAAGGAGCTTTAACTTTCTGTTCTTCATTTGGTTCTTTACCCCTCTGAATGACTTGCAGCTGCTCATTTGCTCTTTTGTATGGATTTGAATTTCTAGGAGCAAATGCGTTCTACTGCCTTGTTTTTCCTAAGTTCTGCTTAACCTTCAACTTAGATATCTCAGCAGCCAATGACTCTATCATTCTAGTCATTTTATCCAATTTAGGCTTTGAAGATGAGGAAGAGGAAGAAGAAACCTCACCTCTCTGCCTTCTTCTGTCAACATGACTTTTAAGCTTTTCTGCAACCATAATATTAGATTCTACTTCTAGAGCTACATCTTGCATATCAGCCAGAGTTGCACATCTTCTTTCTCTCAACAATAATAAAAAATCAGAGTCAAAAGCATTGGCATAAGTGAGTTTGGCTGAGGTAGGGGTTGGCTTTACTTCATCTAATATTTTGCTATACATCCTATTGAATCTTTTATTAAAATCAGGTAAAGATTCCCCATTTTCTCTCTTCAGGTTACCAAAATTAGTATGGTAATACATCAAGTCCTTCTTATCTCCCCAGTGCTTAAAAAATGCATCATCTAAGGCTTTAATATTAGCAATAGATCTAGGGGTCAATTCTCTGAACCACTTTCTGGCCTCTCCATCAAGGCTCTGGACAAAAACTCTCATCCACACATCATTTTCACTTATATCCAAATTATCAACATAACTATAGAAAGCTTCAAGGTGCTCTTCAGCTGTTACCCCATCTGTACCAGTGAACTTAGGCATGTATTTCTGATATTCTCCTGTAGGCATGGCATTCAAAGGAACAGGCAAGACCAAAGGCCCATATCTAGCAGCAACACTTCTTTCCATCCTCGTGGGTGCTTGCTGGCCTACCATGACTGGAGTGTGTGGGGGGCTACTTGTATATTGAATGGTGGGAAATAATGAAATGGATGACAGAGACAAGGGAATGTGATGGACTGTATGGGATACTCTCTTTGGACTAAGATCCAAAGGGGAACTAAATGCACAAGGCGTTGTATGAATCTCTGTAGGAAATTTCTCACTAGCAACACTAGGCTCTATATCTTTAAATGATACATTCTCAACTATATCTTCCTCTTGCAGAGATACGTAAGATTTCTTAGGCTTACCTAATCCTGATGCTCCTTTCTGTGAAGTTTTCTTCTGCTTAGCAATCTTCTCAGGGTTAGGTACTGGTTCAGCTGGTGATTTCTAAGGATTTCTTTGAGTATGCCTTACAAACTGAGCTAGAACTACAATGTGGAGTCACCACCATGTTGGTTCTCTAGTAGAGTCACCAGATAGATGATTACAACTAGAAATGTGCCCAGAACTTGTCTATCATCAAAATCTAGAACCGTGTCATCCCCCAGGGAAGCTGAGCTTCAACCTCCTCTCCTCGGAAATGGCACCAAATTATGTTATCACCCCAAGAAACTCTCCTAGGTTGTATCTCAGAGATGCTCGGGAACATTACAAACTCAACAAAATGTTGGAAATGGATGAATGGAAGGTTTGATGCATATTCAAGCCAGATAACCACTTCTACTATGCTTAACTCCAGACATGGGTGAACACCCTCAGACTACAAGGCTTTAGACCACCAAGCACTCATAGTTTAAGGAATGGTTGAACATGCAGAATACTAATCACACCAGCAGATGCACAGGACCCTGTGATGGCCGGCTGCAACCAGTAAAAGGTCTCCAAATCTATTTCCTAATGCACAGATAGGATGACAGCTCTCTAGCACTAAGTAAAAAGAAACCTGCATAACACATTCAACAATACATACTAGACTCTAACACAGAGGTGGGATGACAGCCCCTCAAATGCTAAATATCAAAAGCACATGAAAAATGCATGACAGGCACAACCTAGAACAGAGAAGAAGTAGAAAGTGAGCAATTAATAGCAAAAGAAGCTTGTATTAGCTAAAAATGAAGACCAGACACTGCAAGTATCAAAGTAGTTACAGTCTCCATAAGTTGAACCTTACATCAAAATTACAACCATCAACCCTCATCACATTGTGTTTTTGGGTATATATAGAGTTTGATTACAAAATTTTCTGCTATCCTATGCGTGGAAGGGTCGACTTTAATTCTCTGATGGAGTCTCTGTTATGATCTACTGGCTTTAATGAAGAAAATTTATCTTTTCTGATATTCTGTTGTCCTTCTTGAGCAAGTAGAATTTCCTATGAAAGAATGATCCATAACTGATAAATATTGTGATCTGCTCGAGGAACATCCTTTTTGTTCTTCAGCCACTCTGCTTCTTGAATGCGGTTGTTGTGGATTAACTACATAAGGTACTGGTAGTTGATCGTTGTCATCCTTCGAATGCACAGAAAAATCAATGAGCGTGGACTTCATGGCGGGTAGACGAATTAAAAGGAGGAGCGAGGTTGACCGTCAAATTGTGCGGATGGATGGCAGAGATTGCTTTGTAGAAGGAATTGGGAGATATGCGGGCAGAACAATCACAGGCCATTGAATCTCAGGCGGGTAGATCCAACGGTCGTCGGGCACGGGAGTTGCACGGAGTTTATCAGGCGGGGAGAGTGGGGTAAGCGGTAAGCGGTATTTCCCAAACCGCTTATCAAAGGAAGGCAGTAAACGTACAGAGGCCAGCAATTATAATAGGAGGGTGACGCGTGGCGGATGGGATGCGTAGAAACCATTTTCCCCGTGAGTTAAAGTGTGGGTAAGTTTCAGCATCGGGAGGAGCGAATACCCTTGGATCAGGAGGTGGACAATCAGACGGCGATGAAATTAGCGCACAAGTTTTATGAATGATGTGACAAGAAAGATTATGTGGAAATGCACAGCTATATGGATTAACACCTTAGCGCTGAGGAGCTTGACGAAAAGGGGCTTATGCTGGGATTTGGGAAAAAAGAGATAGCAGGGTTTATGAGGGTATAAACGGAGTGAAGGTGCAGGAGAGGAACAACTAATGCACAACTTTTTTTAGCCTAAAAAAACCGATCAGACCTGCGTTTGCCTCCCAAATTTTGCAGAATGTAGCACAGCTAACAGCAACTAGTTGAGATGAACTTGTTGAATAGAAATTTGCAGAATTGAAAGGGAAGAAATGACTAGTCTACTTTTGCCCAAATGAAATTTGTAGAGTTGAAAAGGAAAGCAAGGAAATGTAGAACTGAAAGAAAAGAAATAACTAGTTTACTTTTGCTAAAATAAACTATTAGTAGAATGTTGCAATAGGAAATACAAGAAAGAAGTAATCACAGGATACTCTGATGCTTCCTTGGTAGTGGTGCAAAAAAGTGGTGAGCACGAGTATTGCAACAATAATGCTACAACTCCTGGCCTGCCTACTTTACTTTTATCAACTCAATAGTTCATAACAAACTTGGAAGTGTCGGTGCTATATGCACAAGTACTAGTTCTTATTGCAAGTTGTCACTTGTCAATCAGTGCAAGATCACTAGGAGCTCAAGCAAACTTCTATATATTTTAGAAGAAGCTTTATTTGTGATGAAAGGAAGGAAAGATTACTCTACAAAATCTATTCTAGTTGTAGAAAGGAAGAAGACTGTAATGTCAAGGAAAACTAGTAAACCCTAATTAACCAGCTAATTCTACTTTTGCAAAAAGCACTATGAAAACCATGTAAGGAATTCCATTACCTACTCAAAGAAGTAAACAACATCTAACCATGCTATTTCTGGAAGTAAATAAGCAAAAAACATATTTTTGGATTTTTATGTGTTTTTATGTGAATTTAACATGTATCTAATTTATTGTGTGTGAGTGTGGTAGCGGACAAGTGGTGTTGAAGGTGGGTTTGGAGCTTGGGAGGATGAAGGATAGTGTGGATGGGTCCTAGAGGTCTTAGGTGGCCTTATGGAGGCTTTTCCCACACTCGACCTTCAAAAGAAAGCCTACAGGAAAAACTACAGGAAAACACAGGGAATCTACAGGAGGAAAACATGGAAACTATAGGAGGCCTACAGGAGGAGGCCGAGAGAAATTTCTGCTATTTTGAAGGTATGAGAGTGGGTGGAAAAGGTGGATGAAGGTTGGAATGAGGTGTTAGGGCACCTAAGGTCTACCATGAATCACCAGGAGAGAGAAAGATGATTGGGTTAGCTCAAGGAGACATGAAGAAGTTCTATAAAAATTGAAGGAAACTAAGGCAGAATTGAGGTGATATTTGGGAGACATATAGGGAATGGATCAAATGGAGGGTGTGGTTGCTGGTAAGCTGGCCTACTAGTGAAAGAGATATGTTGCATAGACACTGATAGTCAACCAAGATAATCAAGCAACAAATGAAATGAGTGCATTAGGAAAAACAGAGTTTTTCATTAAAATGGTCTAAACTATGATCTATGAAAGGAAATGCTGAGAAATATTGTAGGAAAGGAAAGCATGAAAGAGGACTATTTCAAATCGGGAAGTGAGCATGATGAAGGAGGCTTAAAGCAAAGCAAAACTAGACTATTAACCTACTAAAGAGCTACAAAAACTAGAAGTCATAGGAATGAGGAAAATCTGTGATTTTGGGGTAGCAAGAGAGTCTTTGCCTCAAATCATGGTCCTAGAGGGAGGAAGAGAGGGAAAGGCACTATTTCTAGCCTCTTGAATCTTTGGTGATCACTACTTAACCTGCTACAGAAAGCACCAATGGAAGCAAACTACTAAATCATCAAAAGCAACCTATTATTATCCATAAGAGAAATACATATAACAACAAACTAATCTACAAACTGAAGCAAAGCATACAAATATAAGTAAAGAGGAGCTTGCCTATTTGTATTGGGCCCTAACCCAAGAGCTTCAGCCCTCTGAGGTAACTCAGTGCTAGCTGGAAAAGGATTCCATCTTCATTATCAAAAAATAGCAAGATTACATAAAAATAGTAAGCTCGAAATTTAAGCAGAGTTTACATAAGAAAAAAAAACCTGACCCTAGTGAGCCCCTATGCCTCTCTACTTATACATCTGAAGCTATCAACAACTTCCTTTAAATTAGGGAGGCTTGTCTCCAAAAACTCGAGATAACTATCAGTCATCCTCCACTTGCTCGGTTGCCTTCTAATGCATGATTTTGCTGATTGTACTCTGAGCTGAATGAAGGGGAATTCGAAGTGAGGAGTAATAAATGAGGGGGATTCCCTCCTATAATTCCTCTCTTCTATCTACTTCAAGTTATTGCTGCCATTTGACCATTGGAACATTGAATTTGACCTCAAAATCCATCAATAATCTGCATTAAATACATGTTAGACTAGATGGCATAATAACTAACTCAACTCACTCTATAAGCATAAATATAATCAGAAAATCATGCAATAAGCTAAGAGAATGGTTGATTTGACTAGGTTAGGAGGCAGAACGAGCCCATATCATTAAAAATTTATGAGGCTCATCAAAAAGATGATGTCATCGGGGATGAGTGGAGTCTGGAGAGAGCTCTTACTCTCGTCGAGGTCCTTAGGCACTTTCACCTTCCCCTTTTGCGGAGGGATATATGCGGGCAACTTGGTTGGAGGGTGCATAGGCTTGGTTTCTTCCTCCATGCCCTTGTCCTCATCTTCTTCAATTATGAGGTCATCTAGGTCCTCCTCCTCTTCATTGGTTTCCAAGTTAATTGCTTTCCCTTTCTCCTCTATCGTTAATCTGGTGCACAACGGGTTGTGTGGGGACACATGCACCAGAATCATTGGTTGTTTATCCTTCTTCAACCTCAGCGTGTGTGGTGATTTAGGGATTTATGCCACAATCCTAGCACCTTCATGGGCATATTCCATGGTTAGGGCCTGCGCGGCCTCTTCAGTGGTCATCTCTGTAATTTACCTAGCCTCTTCTGATGCAACCATCTTGCTGGTCCAGAAATCTCTTAATCACTCAATCAGGGGCTTAGTCAATGCTCTACATAGGGAAAATAGATCTCAACTCAGAATAAACAAGAATATGATAGCTCAATTTTCAAATGACCAAGTGTTGTTTTCTAGGTAGCCCTTTGTAATTTGTAGCCTTTTCAAATTGAATTCGATCGTTCCCCCCAAATCTGATTCATTAATGCTCCCTTGGTGGCAGGTTTTTCCAAATCTTGCACATAAAGCACATCTTAAATGCCTACCGCCTACTCCCTTTGGTCTCAAGTCGATCATGACATCGTGAATAGTGACTCCAATGGTCACTTTACATCCAACCTGCATTGCAGTGCAGCCCCCCTTGTGCGATCGCAGACCTTGTGACACTTTACTCCTGTGCACAGCTCCAACATTGCGTAGCTCCTGGGAAGAGTAGTTTATAGTCCTATGCCTCCTTTCAATTTCTTGGAGTGCTAAGACTATACTTCCCACGGCTAGTCAGGTGGCCGCACCACCTATATAGGGTTTCATCCGGTCATCCATCACTTTTCCTAGAAAATACCCACCTTTTATTGTTATTGGTTACGTCGTGCACTTTATCCTCTGCAGTGCACCACCATGGTTGGTCCATTTAGTAGTATGTGGTCCAATCCAAGGCATTAGGCTGATCAATTCTTGGCGATAGTACCCAAATTTGTCAACATGATTGAGCATACCTTGTTTTATCACCCTAATCTTCTTATTGAGAAAATCTTCCTTTATCTCGTCCTCAAGCTTCTTGACTTCTGCTTCCACCAGAGTGCTTTTCTCCCTTAATCGAACCCTTTCTTCCATAAGTTATTGGAGCCTAAGATCATCTTGTTGGATTTCTTCCTCAGGTCCCAAACGTTCTACTTCGTTCAGCTACACGATCCCTTCTTCTAAGGCTCCGCGAGTTGTTCTATCTACTGGTGTTGATATGCATGGACTAGGCATTTAATACTCTATGAGGATTACAACGTTCGCTCCATACTCCAGCCTACGAGGCACCTGCACTATCAGTTTCTTGCACGTGGTCCTATAAGCCCAGAGAACCGTTGGTACATGTGGGTCCCAATTAGTCCAGTGAGCACCATAAACCTTATTTAGTGCTTCGCGTACTTTTTTAGAAGCTTCTGCATGGACAACCTTCTACACACTCGTTCTTTCCATACTCCATTGTTCCAACCTGGGGGGTTGTTCACGTAATTTCCTCGATTGCACATGCTTGTTGATCGTGGCTCCTAAAGCGAAGTATGTGTCCATTCGCGCAAGTTTTTTAGAATATGCCTGTATCCATCTGGACAGGTGCATGCGTGGATTGTTTCGCCTAGCAATCTTGTCTATTAACCACATTTGAGGCTTCCCAAACCATATGCACATCATCCTCCTGCATTTGTGCCAATCCTCAAAGCTTCCTTGGTGCGTTCCCCACCACCTTGCAGGCGTAATGCGTAGTACCCATTTCAAATCTTCGAAGCATTGTTGTTTAGAAACCTCCCCTTCAAATCTATTCAGGAAGTCATATACCACGCTTAACCCATCATACGTAGGTAGATCCCTTACCTTTGTTGATACGCAGTGTAGCCATCTTGTCATCATGGTACAGTTCAACATGGTTACCTTGTGTAACCGGTTCTGTGATCGTTCTATCTCCTCATCAGAATTTGATGTGCAGGATCTTTCACTCTACCATGGGACTCATCCATCCACAGTTGGATTTACCAAATTTTTCTCTCGCGTGGTTATCTTGTAGATGTAGTCCAAGTCGTTGTCTCTTTCATATTCATGCATTGGCTCTGTGTAGTGCGATTCTTTTGCAGGGTCCAAAGATACAACTATGCGCAGAGACATTTTCTCAAAAACCATCTTGCGCTTCTTCAGATTTATCACCCCATTCATGTCAACGGCCTAATCTATGCCTAATAGCGCGGGGTAGGGATTTTTGTCATCAACAATCTCTATCACTTCGAAATATGCTAGCGTGCTTTCTCGTTCGATATCCACTGTGATTCCCTGCAATCTTCCCATAGGTAGGATATTTGGCTAGTTCGCCAATTGTAGCTAGATAGGAGACCATTGCAGCGTAGGCCTTCCCATGCGCTTCCATGTCTCCTTCGGCAGAACATTTTCATTTGATCCTAGGTCTAGAATCACTTGGTCCATCTCATATTCTCCAATCTGCATAGTCAATCTCATCTCCCTTCCTGTCCTCATCGCATGCTTTTCGAGATTCTAGACTACGGTTCTCCTGGCACAGTCTCTGCGTATCTATTTATGAGTTCCTCCAACCCCTTTATAGCCTTGTAGTTGCGTAGCAGCTTCATGCATGTTTCTAGGAATGTTGTGAGCATCAATGGGTCCATTTTTGGCTCCGGTCTGTCTTTGCTTCCTGAAGTGGCGGCATCAATGAAGCTCTTCCTAGCTTCCATGAAGGTTTCCTTAGCATGCTCCAAATCAAACTCTAGTTCTTTCGTTGGAGCCTTGCGAACCCAAGTACTCTCTTTAGGCTACGTGCCTTTGTCATCTCCTATCGTAATTCCACTTCGGAGCACAATATTCACATTAGGGTCTTCCTCGCATGGCTCTGCAGGTTTTGAGTCGGGGAAGGTTGGAGCACTCCTTTATCACGCAACCGCTCTATTAGTGTGGGACAATCCTCCATCTCATGATCAAACATGATCAAACAATGTGCAATGCAAGCATGATGGATGCGTCGGATTCATACAATCACGGGCATAATGTCCTAGCCCTCCACAATTGTAACATATCAATTGTCTGCGACCTCTTCCAAGTCCTCCTCGACTTTGGCCTCATCTGCGCCCCTGAAATCCAGTTCACACTATCCCTATGTTCTGGTCAAGGGGCCACGTTTCAGCCTGAACTCTATAGGTAGGAGTGCTATTCATCATCAACTCATAACTTCTATAGGTGCACTCATCATGTCCCACTGATCTATAGAAATTACAGAACAATTGTTGTGAATTCTGCATGTACTTTTGCAACAGATGGTAGTTGTCTGTAACATTATTTCCTCCTATTTGACAAATCACGCACCATAATGCAGGTGTTATGCTGGGTCCTGCTTGTGCCTCCAGTCTCAATGGCATTAGTCCTCCTCCCGTGAGGTAATTCGCAAACACTAGGTAGCTTGGAAAATTTTAGGGGCGAATTTTCACCCTTGGGCGAAATTAAGGGGTTTTATATTTTTATTGGGCGAATATTTTGTATCACAGTACATTGTTACAAATCGCCTCAAATTTATTGTATAAAAAAATTAAGTATGGAGGTTATCCCACTGTTGTATAGGTAAATCCCCTCTATGGACAGGGGCGATCCCACTAACCTAAACGGGGTCTAGCAACAATCGAACAACTCTAACACGCAGGTCCCTAATTGCAAATTAAAGGCCGATGATAAGAGCCTACCTCGAATCCAACACTTATATTCGTAGAAGGGTCATCGCTTCTGTTCTTTCACTTCAGCTGGTCACAATCCTCACGATCTTCGTGAATAGACACCTGCACATACAAAGAACAAGACAAATACAAGCATAAAATCCAAGTAATGCAACTATGTATCAGTCAGAAAGGACACAACTCAAACATCATAATAAAGACACATGAGTGGAACCATAATGATAGTCGTCTATTATTATTGATAAACAAAAGAGAATACAACCAAGTTCTGGTCAAATCCTCCTTTGGTTGGGTGAATCAGCAACACATGCCTTGCAAAGCTTGTAGGGGATGGGAACAAGCCTCTCTCTCCTTGATCACTTGGACATGGATCTCCTCCTTAAGGATTTAGCCTCATAGGGATGAACAAGGCCTCTTGCAAGATGAGCTTAGCAATTCTCAGACTTTGGGAACTTGAAAGGTGGAATTACTAACCAAGAATTACCAACTAGCTTGTCAAATGGGAAAGAACAAGCTTATATAGAGATGGGAGGAGTAGATAAGACCATCCACTTGATTCATGGGATTGTCCTTATCATAAGGGAAGCTTCCATGAGAGGTGGAGAACTACTTCCCTCCTTGGGAGATACGAAGCCTAACTGAACCAACTAGAACTTGAATTAGTTCATGGATAAGGTGGAAGGAACCTTCGGAAGTTTGATGGTTAAAAACTTTACCCAACTGGGTTGGCGCTAGTGCGACTCTGAGACAGAGCGCCAGCTGGTGCACCCTCTTTGGAGGATTTACCCCATTAGCGCGAGTAATACACTATGGAACAGCACCAATGGAGAAATGGCTATATTTTTGGGTATTTTGCAGAAGGTGTCTTCAGGGCACATGGAGTACATACTTTAAGGGATACAAAGCAGGTGTTTGCAAGTCATGTCACTTCTCACAGGTCCCGGAATAGGTCCTCCAATGTATGGGAGAAGGGGTAATAGGGACGGTGACAAAATACTGTGTAACACCCCTGCTCATCCTTCCTGGTCCACACCTCCTCCTTTGTCCTTAACATCTCCATATTATGCCCAACCAGCTGCACATCCATTTCACCCCTACGCTCAGCCACAGCCTTAATGGAATGCACCTCAGTTGGGATGGAGGCTCCAGTACAACACTCCTCCCGCTCCTTCTACTCCACCACCTGCTCAACCGCAATCATCACCTCCTGCTCGACCAGGGTAGCTCCAAATGCCTGCTCAATTGAACTCGAACCCAAATAATAGGCAGGATCAGCAAGTATATATTGGAAAACCACCTAACCAACCACAACCTCATTCACATCCATCTCAAATATACACCCCCACTCAACTACCCATACCACTTTTTTCGAAACCTGCACATTGGAGTAGCTCAACTCAATTACAATGTTGAGGCACAACATGTCCAAACAACTCCTCTTGAGCTCAATGATATTCACCATAGCTCAGGAAGAGTATTGCAACACAGAGATTATATTGACAGCATTGAAGGACCACATCCAGCAAAAAAAGATTCAAAAGAGGAGATCAAAGCACCATGGGCTACACTTGATGAAGAGAAGACATCAGAATCAGAGATCGAGAGAGCTTCCTCATGGTTACCATCAAATCCTCCATGTAGTCAAGAGAAAAATCAGCAAAAAGAGGAAGATGTGAAGATCATGATAGAAGGTGACATGAAGAGTGATCCAGATCAACAAAAGGACCAATGATATCAGAGCTATATTGAGATATGGTTCCAGACAGTAACTTAGTTGCAGCAGTACTCTCTTCCTCAGCTATGTTTGATCCCTTCAAAGTCAAATCATTTGGTCTCTAAAATCTGGATACTTGTCAAAGCATGCATTTCAAGCCTCTACATCATTTTGTCTCTAATCTTGATGTGCACATGGCTCCATTGGAAGTATTCTTATACTTGAAAATGATTTTGTTTTTCAAGTAGGGTAGGGTAGGAAAAAAGAAGAAGAAAAACAAAAAATAAATAAAATAAGAGGAAATAAATATCTAAGGTGAAAACCTCCATAAGGTGTTCAATGGGTTGGAAAGAAGAGAAAATAAAAAGGAATAAGATCCCTGGGTGAAAACCTCCCTTGGAGGCACCTAGGGTAGGAAATTAGGGTGAAAACATCCATGAGGCACCCTAGTTGTTTTCAAAAAAAAGAAAAAAAAAAAAGAGAAAATGAAAAATAGACCTAATTTTTGGTGAATAAATTGCAGGTTGCAGAAAGGACATTGCAGGTTAGGAGGATCACACAAGACAAAGGCAAAGGTTAACAGCAGGCTGTAAGCATCCCTCACAGTCCATTCCTCCATGACCACTACCCTTTCCCAAGATTTGGTCCCATTCGGACTGAGATTTCACCTTCTAAAGGAAGTTATGTGTCTTCTACAGGAAGTTCTGTGTCTTCTACAAGAAGATCCTGTAGAACCTACAAAGAATCCAAAATCGATCTCAGAAGAGGACCCGAAGGTTGAGAATCTATCTATGAGGCCTGTAAATATCCCAATTTCCATCCCTTACCCTTCATCATTTTTTACACCTCATTGTGCTTCTTTTCTGAAAATCGTGTTTTCTACAGGAAGTTCCTATAGAAATTACAGAAAGCTAGAAATGGATTTTAAAAAGTAGTTTAGCGTACATGGAAGCTTCATAAAGGGTTCATAAATCCTCCCACAATCTTCAAACCTCTCTCCCATCAATTCCCAGTCTGCATTATAGCCCAAGCTCATTTTTTCTTACTGTGCAAAAAACTGCAGAATGCTTTGAAACAGAAATACGCAGAGCATAAATTTGTTTCTTCCCTAACTTGAAAACCATGCATCCATTTAAAAAAATGTTTTATGGAGAGTTATATAGGGATGATGGCAACATGTCCAAGAAATTTAAGCCAATTCTAGTGCACAGTTTCCAAGAAATCAGCCTCCATCACCTTCAACCATTTTTGCATTTTCTCCATATCCATGCATCCATTTCAAAACTTGTTTCATGGGGAGATGCATATAGGTGATAGTAACCTATCCAATTAGTTCAGCCAATTCCAGTGCATGGTTTCCGAGAAATTGACCTCTGTCACTTTCAGCCATTTTCAGTTTTTTCTCGAAATTCATGCATTCATTGACCACAATTGTGCTATGGGAGGTGCTTAATGATGATAGAAACATGCTCAGAAAGTTTCAGGTCAATTTGGTCTATCGTTTGGGAGCTATGGGCAAAACAAATCACTGTCCTAGAAAAATCTAGTATCAACAGTATGAGGGTGCAAATCTGAAGGATTAAATAGACTTCTGCAGCTTAGATCCAACCAGAGGATATATGCACAAGAAAATAACCACACATCAGACAACAAAAAGCATATAGCATAAGTGATATAGGTATGCAGCAATGGAATATGAGCATGTAGTAGCAAAAGAATCAAGCAGCACGTCGACTTACAGGTAACTGACTAAACCCGTTCCTCTGTTGCATGAATGTAAGTTTAGAACTACGTGGATAGTGAGATGGTTGTGATTAAACAAGATCAGTGGCTAGCTAACTAGCCACCC
Source organism: Pinus taeda (assembly GCA_000404065.3). NCBI lineage: Eukaryota > Viridiplantae > Streptophyta > Pinopsida > Pinales > Pinaceae > Pinus > Pinus taeda. The sequence continues at coordinate 83,534 of APFE031105421.1, forward strand.
TCATCCAGTTCAGACAGCGCCTCATCTAGTTCAAACAATGCTCAATGGGTGTAATCTGGACGTGTGCTCAACAATCTCGGGAAGAAAATTGAAAACAGGTAGTGGTGGCTATTTAAACTCCAGCGTAATTGATGGAAGTGATTACGACCAAGAAGCATACAATTTCATAACTACACTACAGTCTGCATGGGGCCAATGTACATCCAACCACCTTATCTCCTCACCACGAATCACGCTAGCAGTTAAAAGACAACCCAGTTAACGTATTCACCACCCTTTGTTCACTGCACCTTCATGACATTCTTGACTGGAGTACGCATCTACCACTTCCAGAGCAGCTAACCAGTCATCCTCCACCAAATTTCTTCCTGTTTTTGTTTTTAAATCTCTTGCCTATTAGGCTCTACAGGAAGCACAGTTTCATTCTACAGGAACATTGTCTACAGGAAGATTTCTACAGGAAGGGCAGAGAGTAGTTCTATAGCCAGAAAATTTGAGATTTTTGTCAAAATTTGAGCTTGAAAAGAGGTAGGCTTGGGAAACTGCTCTGCATATGATATATTTATATAAGGTGGAGGATTAAAAACACAAAATTGGGTTGAAAGAAAGGAAAATGAAGCTTAAAAGTCTACCTGTGTGTTTTTCCTTCTCTGAGTTCTACACAGTCTCTCCGTTTTTTTGCTCTACATCCAAAATCTTCCTTTTTCTTTCTCACATTCTTCTGAAAAAAGGAATGCAACCATACAATCCAACTTGTGAAAACCCAAATTTGCAAGACTATCCACTCTCTGAAGAAAAAATATTGTGTTATAAATATTCTCTATTTTGTTAAAAGTATTGATTTTTCTCAAAAACCGAGAATCAAATTCAAGTTGGAAATAGTTTGAAGAAAAAATTGCAAATTGATGTTGTGAAAAAGAAGAACATGAGAAATTCCTGATTCCAGAAAGACAAACCTCAACCATTTCTCTATTTCTGGTTTTGAAATTTTGTTTCCTCCCTCCTCACCTAAACATTTCCAATAGTCACTACACATCATGACAGGGAGATTTCTAGGAATATGGCATGGGAAGATGAGGAGGAAATAGAAAAAGAGGAAAAGACCAAAATGGAGAAAGAAGAACTTGGAACAAAGGAGGAAATCAAAGCAGAATATGAGAAGGAAGACCCAGAACAGAAAAGAAAAAGACTGAAGAAGAGAAGGCAAAAACTAAACAAGATGAGAAGAAAACCAAAACAGAGCGTGAGGAAGCAAAGCTAACAAGGCAGAGAAGACAAAAGAAGAGAAAAAAAAGGAAGAAGAGACACACCCTAAGATATCAGGGACACAAGTAGAAATAGGGGGCATAGAGATTTCTACAGGAAGTGAAGGAAAATAATAGTATAAAGAGAAATCCCCTTCAATGTTGGTAAGGGAAGCAGTAGCTGTGCTTGCTACATTAAGCACACCTACAAAACAAAAAAGGAAAAAGAAAATGGTAGGCCTCCCTGTATTTAAAGGCCAGGAAAAGCACAAGAATTCAAATAAGCAGAATAGGAGGAGTAGTGGAAGGACATAGACAAGAAGGTAGAATTTTATGGCACACATGAGTAGACCACATCAAATGCTTGGGATGTTAGGGAGGCCACCAAGGCCATCAAATATGAAGAGATAGATTAGTTGCTTAGAGGATAAGCAACACTTTCAGTAGGGGGTGATGATGAGCCCCAGAAATGGGTAATTATATGGCTCATTTAGCCTCCTAATTCGACTTAATCCACCATTTTCATTATTTTATTGCATGTTTTTTATTATATTTATGCTAATAGAGTGAATTGGATTAGTCATTATGCCAAAAAGTCTAATGTGTGATTTATGCAGATTTTTTGTCAATTTTGAGACAAAATCAAAGGTTTAATGAGCACTTGGCAGCCAAGTTCTTGGAAGAACAAGGGAGAGGATTTGTTGGAAGGTGTCTCCTTCATTTATGAGCCCTTACCTCAAATTCTCCATCAAAAACTCGGAGCACAAGGGGCAGCCAAGAAAGTCAAGTAGGACTGCTGTTAACTGCAAGTTTTGGCGGCCAAGTTCCTAAAGCTTAGGAAGACAGTTGGTGTCCTCAATTTGTATAAATAAGAAGGCTTAGGGCCTCAGTTCAATTAGTCAAATTTTAGTTAGATTTTAGTTAGATTTTAGTCAATAGGTTAGTCATTTTGTTAGTCTATTTTCGCACTTTAGTGCAGCTTTGTATCAGCACATTTTTGAGCTTTTTCTTATAGACAGGTTTTGGGATGTAACTATTATTTTTTTGATCAATAAAGATGAATCCAACTTTGCACCAGCTCTAATATTTCTTAGGAGGTTTTAGCTCTTGGGTTTGAGCCCAACCGAAGTGCTAGTACCTCCTTTGTGTACTTTCATGTGTCTTTGTTGCATTCATAGAATAATTTCTGTTATTTAGGTTAATATCTTGTTTTGTTACTTAGGTTGTTTTTGATGATTAAAGTAGATTTTCATACTTCAGGTTAATTTGATAGTTTGGTAAAATAAAAGATCTTCAAGAAAGGCCATCAATCAACCTTTGATCTCACCTCTCCCTCCTTCGGGCCATGAGCTGAGACCAAGGTGCCCTTGCTGCCACAAAAGCATTGTTTTTGCCTCTTCATGCAATTGCTAGTGTTAGATTTTTAGTTAGGAAAGTTGATATCAGTTGTGATTACATGCTTAGATATGTTCTTACTTGGTTTTCATAGTTGTCTTACATGATTTTTTGCCAATAAACTTTTGTCCATCATGATTTCTGGTATTTAGGTCAAATTAGGTCAAAATAGCTAGATCTTTGGTTTTCCTAGTCTTTGTTTGATCAATTTTGGAAAATAATGTGCAGAACACCTGTGATACCTCTCTAACTACCCTTCCTCCATCAATACAACTTGATACATCCCCTAACTCAGATTCTTTCCCTTCATTTGCCACATTTTCTCACTTTGCCCTAATTTCTACATTATTGTGCAGCATTGCTTCCTCCATCCGAGAACGAATCCCATCACCTTAATCACCCCTCAGCCTCATTCACTAGGTCCTAGACACCTTCACATCCTCATCCAACCACAATTTCCACTTTTCCACCATTTTTCCACCATCAACCTTCCAAAATCCTCTTTCGGAACATCTTGTAGAACCCCTACGGACTTCCTGTAGAAGATCACGTGAGCCGTTTTTCGAGATCTGATCACTATGAAACTCTCTGGAAGGGTGCTAGGGACCCCTTAAGCGCTCTTTTCACCTTCCCAACCTCCTGCAATTGCCTACCCCATTTCCTTTCGCCAATAAACCTCTGCACAGTAAAAAACAATTAAAGCACATGCATAATAATTCTATAAGATTACTCCAAAATACAAAAAGATGTTACTTTTTAGATTTCACTTCAAAAGTAGCTTAGTCACATGCACTTTACCTTTCCAAGAGTAAATTGCATCCATTTCTATAGCTTTCATCCCTTTTCTTGCACCTGTAGGGTTAGTCAATAAAATTAGGGTTTGTTAGGGTTTGCATTTCCTTTCATCTTTCCCCTTCTTTCTGCAAGTAGATTAGCCTATGTTGAGTTAGATTTCATCCATCACAGTTAAAAGCTTCTTCTAAGAGCTCATAGAAGTTGGCTTAATCTCCTAGAAGACTTATGTCAGCTGATCAAGTGACAGCCTATGGCAAGATCTAGTACTTGTGCATATAGCACTGTCACTTCCAAGTTTGATACAAACTACCGGGTTGATAAAAGTAAAGAAGGGAGTCTCAGGAGTTGCAACATTATTGCTGCAATACTAGGGCACACCAGAAGGCAATTTGAGGGAAAAAAAAGCTTCATGAGGAACCTATAATCCCTCCTACCATCTTCAAACCTCCTTGCCATCATTTCGAAGCCTGCTTGACACCTCACATCATTGTTTTTTTCCTTCCTATCCAAGAAAAAAATACAGAAAAACAATTTTCAGGTTTTGAAAAAAAATAAAAATAAAAATAGGAAAAGGCACCAATAACCTTACCTAAAGCTTACCTACCATCCATCCATCATTCATGACACCTATGGCATTATTCTCAAGCTCCAAGCACGGGGAAAAGCTAAAGTTTCAAGGGGAAAACCAGCTACAGGAGCTCTTGTAGGAATTCCTGTAGCAGCTGATCCCATAGAAGTCCAACGCCAAAAGAAAAAGAGTGCACATCCCCAGGTTGGAAAGGCACATGAAACTTAGCTCCAACAAAATAAGAGCCTGCAAAAGTACACAACTACACATTAGCTAGTATAGACAACATGCATGAAGAAGAATGAAGGCATGCAGCAGAGAGAGCCACAACACCTTACAGTAAATACACTTGGATCACAAGTAAGTAACCAAGTCACTCCTTTATTTGCATTTGTGTAATTAGGAGTCATACAAATGCAACGAGATGGATGAGATTGAATGAGGGAAAGGTGGTTAGTTAGCTTGGCCACCTTCATTTAGTTGACTACACTTATCCAAATGTTACCCACACGCGCGCATAGTCAACTCAAGCACAAGATGCCAAGGACAGGTAGTGGGAAGAAGTGTGAGATCTAATGCAATAATGATGGATGATTACAAGGAGGGGCCATGATGAAAATGTAGGTGGGAACAAACAATCCAAATATGGCCAATGTACACCTTTCCAGCTCAACACTCATCACCAAAAATATCCATAAATGGTAATGAGCACTCCTCTCTACGCATTCTCACCACCTTCTCTTTATTTCCTCCTCGTAACTTAGCCAAAATAGTCCTCTTGTGTCCCCATAGCCTTGTAACCACCGTCCTCCATTGATTTCCTCCATATTCTTTCTCTCGGCATTGTCTACAGGGGCGCCTACAGGAAATCTACAGGAGGGACAATGGGCTTCTACAGGAGGGGCAGTGAGCCATTTTGAAGGGAGGAAACATAGTTTTTGGTACAAATTTCAGTCTGAAGAGGTAAGGTTCATGCATGCCCCCCATTGAATATCAATATATGAAAGAAGTGGTCTTGATTTGAGGATGAAATAAATCTTTGGGAGGGTAGAAAATACAAAAAAAAATCCATTTATTTAAAAAAACACAGTCTCCTATGTTTTTTATTTTCTCAAAACTCTCTGCCTCCACCTCCATCTTTGGTTTTTTTAAAAGCATAGGGAATATGATAGGGGGTTTTATGAGAAAGGAGCCTAGTAACTCCACTAGGCTCCATGCACATCCTCAAGTAGTGGACATATTCACAAGGGCAAACTCAATGAATTATTTGAGAAATTTTGAGGGTTTCATGAGGAGATTGCCCAAGAATTTGCTCTTTCTCTGGTCCCTCACATAAGAACACATGCCACTGTAACCATTAGAGGCCTCTCCATCGAAATAACCCCTAAATTCATTAGTAGGGTCGCTACCCTTCCTCTTGGGTTGCCTTTGAGTAAAGATGAGAAACCAATTGGCCAGGTTCTCAAGAAGAATTTTTTCCAAAATAATGAAATCCAAGTTGAAGATAAAAATGGAATTAGAAGGGCTAGTATACCATATCCCTGGGATGAGGTTAGATATCAAATAATCAAATACATTTCTTGTCAGGGGAGGCACAACATTGTCTATGGATATCATTTCAAAATCCTCCATGACTTGAGATGTGGCATGGATACCTCAGCACCTCAAAATCTTAGTATCCCTTACTTTCTCCTTCAGTCCCTCATTGAATCTAGCACCAAGGTACAAGCAAGAAATTCAGGGCAGTTAGATCACTTGACTTAATCAAAATCGTAGTAGAGGAAGCCCTCCATACCTTTACAGTCCCAATAGCATGGGAACTTTTCTGAAATATGACAGCTGAGGATGACATAAAGGCATGAACCTATGATGTCAGTCCTACTGGTAGTGAGGAGGAAGAATAGCAAGGAGGACAAGATGAAGCTAGTGGTGACATAGCAAAGCAAGAGAGGAAGGAGGAAGGAAGAGAAACGAAGGAGGGAAAAGTTGAAGAGACAAAAAAAGAGACAGAAGAGGGAGAAAAGGAGGCAAAGAAGCTAGAGCAAGGAGAAGAATCCCCTGAGACTTTGGAAAGAGAAGCAATAGCTGCCCTCACTTCCCTCAGTACACCAGTCAAGCCAAAGTAGAAGAGGAAAAGAAAGACCTCCATGTATTTCAGGGGATGGATGAGCACAAGAATTAAAACAGGCAAACCTCAGCCCTCTTCAAAAGTTCCCATTACCATTGAAGATTCACCATCTGACAAGGTGAAAGAATCTCCTTCCAAGACACCTATAATCTATGAGAGGGGCAATCAAATATCTTCTACATGGAAGGGAAAGAAAGTACTACAGGATGTAAAACCAGACCTATAGGAGGCTTAGATAGTCTTATAGGAGACACTATCCAAACTACAGGAGACCCAAAAGCTTGATAAAAAGATAGGGGAACAATGGGAGGTGAAGGGGGAACCATAAGAGCTACAAGAACCTAACCCCTAGCCTAGTCCTGCCTCCTATTACAATCTACTTCAGGGAGGCAAGATAATCCCACAGAAATTTGCAATTCCATTGTTTGTCGAATTGGAGAAAGAAAGAGTGAGAACACATAGGTGGATGAAGATAGCCAAATACAAAGGAGTTGAGGATGTTGGCCATATGGAAAACAAACTCAGGGAAATGGGCAGAGAATTGAGTGCTCTGAGAGACAGAGAAGCCATCATAAGAAGCCACCTTGATGAGAATGAAATCCTAAGGGGGTAGCTTCAAGAGAAAGAGACTCATTTGGGGCCAACTTATCTATGGAAGCATTACAATGTAGAACACCAACCAAATCTTATGGCCTCTATCTAAAGGACCAATGGCTTCAATTGCAAATAAACACTTTGGCACAAAGTGGCAAAATGCCTTTCCAAGACTATAGGCAGTTCATGGACTTGTGTGACCAAAGCACCTTAGTGGATAAATTAAAGATGACAGAGTTCTACCTACACAACATGGCCCTCACAAACATGAATGTGTGGGACCCCAATGCCAAGCTAGGGGAACTGTAATTAATGGTCATGGCCTCATGGATGAAGCATGAAGAATTGAGGGCAGCAGAAATGAAAAGATTGATGATAAAAAAGTAGAATGAGCCATTAATGATAAGAGCTAAGCCATCAGATCTTATGGCACTCATCAACACACACAACCTACTTGCCAATGACCCTCAGATTGCCCATAAATATCTAACGAATCAAGCACAAGCCATTGTAAACTTTGAAGATATGCAAGGGCTCCTTGGGGATGACTGTGTGGATGCATGCAGGAGAAGATGGAACACCTTACTTCACAATTTGCAGATCAGGGAATACCATTCCCCCATGAAGCTGAAGGAGGCATTGAAAAGAGTGCCAATGTACAAGTGCTCCATGCAAAGGTTGAAGATCAATTGGATTGGCCTCAAATTGAGTCCCCCACTCCTATTGGGCATGCTGGAAGGCAGAAGAGAAGAAGAAGAGGAGGAGCAATGGAAGGACATAAGCAGAAAGGCAGGGTTTTATGGCTAACATGAGCAGACCACATCAGAAGCCTAGGATTCCAGGGAGGCCACTAGGGCCATAAAAGATGAGGAGATCGACTAACTTGCTTAGAGGATGAACAACACCTTCAGTAGGGGGTGATAATGAGCCTCGCAAATGGGTAATTATATGGGCTCATTTTACCTCGTAACTTCATCAAATCAACCATTCTCTTAGCTTATTGTATGATTTTCTGATTATATTTATGCTTATAGAGTGATTTGAGTTAGTTATGATGCCATGTGGTCTAACATGTATATAATGCAAATTGTTGATGCATTTCGAGGCCAAAGTCAAGGATCTAGTGGTCAAATGGTAGCAATAACTCGAAGTAGATAGAGGGGAGGACTCATAGGATGGAATCCCCCTCATTTATCACACCTCACTTCGAACTCTTCTTCATTCAACTCGAAGTACAAGTAGCTGAATCATGCACTAGAAGGTAGCCGAGCAAGTGGAAGATGACTGATAGTTATCTCGAGTTTTGGGAGTCAGGCCTCCTTGATTTTAAGGAAGATGTTGGTAGCTTCAGATGTATAAGTAGAGAGGCCTTGGGCCGCACTAGGGTCAGATATTTTGCTTACGTAAACTATGCTCAAATTTCGAGATTATTATTTTGTGACAGTTTCATGTAATCTTGCTATTTTTTTTATAATGAAGATGGAATCCTTTTTGAGCTAGCACTAAGTTACCTCGGAGGGCTGAAGCTTTTGGGTTAGGGCCCAATCCAAGTAGCCAAGCTTCACTTTACTTTTATTTGTATGCTTTACTTCAGTTTGTAGATTGATTTGTTGTTAGATGTATTCTTCTTTTATGGTTAAGAATAGGTTGCTTTTGATGATTCAGTCATTTGCTTCCATTTGTGCTTTTTGTAGAAGGTTAAGAAGTGATTAGAAAAGATTCAAAAGGAAAGAAAAAGTGCCTTGTCCTCTCTTCCTCTCTCTAGGACCATGATTTGAGGCACAGACTCTCTTGCTGCCCCAAAAACACAGATTTTCCTCATTCATAGGACTTCTAGTGTTTACAGCTCTTTAGTAGGTTGATAAACTAGTTTTGCTTTGCTTCAGATCTCCTTTATCATGTTCACTTATTGATTTGCAATATTCCTCTTTCATGCTTTCCTATCTTGCAATATTTCTCAGCATTTCCTTTTATAGATCATATTTTAGACCAGTTTAATGAAAAGCTATTTTTTTTCTAGATGCACTCATTTCATTGCTTGCTTGATCTTCTTGGTTGATTGTCAGTTTCTAGGCAGCAAATCTCTTCCAGCACTAGGCTAGCTTATCAAAAAGTCACATCACCCATCTGATTCATGCCCTACGGGTCTCCCAAACATCACCTCAATTCTTCCTTAGTTTCCATCATTTTTCATAGAACTTCTTCCTCTCCCCTTGAGCAAACCCAATCATCTTTCTCTCTCCTAGTGATTCATGGTCGACCTTAGGCACTATAATACCTCACCCCAACCTTCATACATATTTTCCACCCTCTCTCACACCCTCAAAATAGTGGAAATTTCTCTCGGCTCCCTCCTGTAGGCCTATTATAGTTTCCTTGTTGTCCTCTTGTAGTTTCCCTACGTCCTCCTGTAGTTTTTCCTGTAGGCTTTATTTTGGAGGCCGAGTGTGGGAAAATCCTCTAGAAGGAAACCTAAGACCTCCTAGGATCCATCCACACCATCTTCTATCCTCCCAAGCCTCAAAACCACCCTCCAATGCCACCTATTTGCTGCCACACTCACACATAATAAATTAGATGCATGTCGAATTCAAATAAAAACACATAAAAATCCAAAAATATGTTTTTTGCCTATTTACTTCCAGAAATAGCATGGTTAGATGTTTTTTAATTTCTTGAGTAGGTAATGGCATTGTTTCATGGTTTTCATAGTGTTTTTGGAAAAAGTAGAATTAGCTTGATAATTAGGGTTTACTAGGTCTTGCTTCACATTCTAGCCTTTTTCCTTTCTGCTATTAGAATAGCTTCTGTAGAGTAATCTTTTTTTCTTTCATCACACATAGAGCTTCTCCTAAGATATATAGAAGTTGGCTTGAGTTACTAGTGATCTTGTGTCAATTTACCAAGTGAAAACCTGCAGTAAGAACAAGTACTTGTGCATATAGCACTGACACTTCCAAGTTTGTTACGAACTACCGGGTTGATAAAAGTAAAGTTGGAGGCTGAGAAGTTACAACATTCTTGCTGCAATACTGATGCTCACCAATATGGTTGAGCTTTGATCTTTAATTCTCTATAATTTTTTATATCCAAGTATTGAGGACAAGAGAGAAAAGATAAATAATGGACTACGTGCTTGTACCATTCTGAACATAAAAATTTATATATGACCTTCATACCTTGGTCTAGTTTTTCTTCACCTTCTTCAATTATTTCTTCATTCAAGTGTTAGCAGGTTTATTTCCAATGCCTGCAAGTTTGACTCTGCCAACATCTTTTCCAGTCCTTGCACTTTCACTAGCTTTGTGGGCTTTATGTCTAAGCCATACTCTTGGATCTTGGCTATCCATTTTCCTCTTTTTCCTTCCACATCACCGTGGACTAAGACATCCTTTACTGCAACATTGGTCACATAAGAAATAATCTGTGACAACAACACATAATTCCTGAAGGCCTTTAGGGCTTTTACCAAGGAATATACTTGTTTTTCAAGAATATTGTACTTTAGTTCAACATCTATGAGAATCTTGCTAAAGAAAGCAACTAGATGCCCCTTTTCTTCATCATTCTTCTATAATAAAACAACAGCTATTGAATTAGGTGAAGCAAATGAAAAAACTTGAAAAGGCTTTTGATAATCAGAGCTAATTAACAATGGAGCTACTTGTAATTCTTCTTTAATCCTGGAGAATAACTCTGTGGCTTCCTTGGTCCAATGCACTTCATTCTCTTTCTTTAGCATATTGGTAATTTCTTTTACAATCTTAGCGTAATTGGACACAAACCTCCTTAAAAAGTTTATCTTTCCCAAAAAATTTTGAATGTCTTTCTTACTCCTGGGCAGGGGTATTTTCTGCATAGCTTGCACTCTTGTTGGATTTATCTTCACTTCATCTTTAGAAACAATGTGACCCAGTAGTTTTCCCTCCTTCGGAGCAAAAATAGACTTTTTGGGATTCAAGGAAATCCCAAATCTTCTACATTTCTCGAAAGTATTTTGAAGATGGTCCAGATGATCCTCATCAGACTTAGAGAAAACAATGATGTCATCCAAGTATATCACTACAAAAGTATCGCCCACAAAAGCAATGTCCATAGCCCTTTGAAATATAGCACTTGCATTCATCAACTAAAAGGCATTCGAGCACAAATGAAATTTTCCCAAGGAGTTGCCATGCAGTCTTATTCTGATCTTATTTATCCATAGTCCTCTAATTATACCCAGAAATCCCATCCAGCATTAACATCTTGAATGATCTTGTTACCTTCTGTAGTACATGATCCATTTTATGTAACATATAGTTATCTTTCAAGGAACCCCTATTGATATTTCTAAAGTCCACACATACCCTTATTTCTCCCTTTTTCTTGCTTACAAGCACTAAATTTTCCACCCAGACAGAGTACCTGAGTGGAACTATTATTTTGGCACCAAGAAGCTTTTTGAATTCTTTCTCAATCGATTGTAAGAGAAGAGGGTTTATCTGTCTGAGTTTCTGCTTAAATGGTTTAATACCCTATTTCAAGGGAATATTGTGCTGAATAATACTTACATCATATGTTTTGAGATCCTCATGGGACCAAGAAAAAAAATCAATATAGTCCTTGAAAAGCTTAATATATTTCTCCTTGTAATTAAGTTGAACTCCATTAAATAATTTGATTAACCTGGGCTCCTCCTGGGTTCCAATATTTTGATCTTGAATCTACTCATCTTGTGGAATTTTCTCTAAACTAGCAGCTACATCATTGGAGTTAAAAAGTATTTCAAGAGGGACAAGTCCCCATGGCAAAGTATTATCTTTCAATTGAATAATTTTTTGATTAACTATATATTTTTCAAACCACTTACTTTGGCATCTTTTGTTGCTTCATCTTCATCGTAATAAATCTCTGCGCCCTGGAAATCTTCAATTATAGTCAAGAATTCCTTAATCTATTGATCATCTTTGAAAATTTGCCAGTGCTTTATATTATCAGGAACAGAAGACCTATGCCTTATTTCAACCTCATATCTTAGCTTTGGATTGATAGGAGGCCTAAAAGTACTAGCAGCCACAACCAAAGAGTCTGCTAATCTGTTTCCATCCCTTGGAATGAACTAAATGTTCAAAGCTTCAAAGAAGTTCTCAATCAAATCCCACACTTCATTTTTGTATGCCATAAGCCTAGGGTGTTTTTTCTGACGGTCGTTCTTTATTTTCTTTATAATCGTCTCTAAATCTCCAAAGACTGACATTGATTGAACTCCCATTTGTTTTTCTCTTTGCAAAGCAATTATCAAGGACCCATATTCTGCCACATTATGTGTTGCTTTGATCTCCAATTTAAAAGAAAAAGGGAACATATTACCTCGAGGTGCACTTAGAAGGAAACCAACACCTGTTCCTTCTTTAGAACAGGCTCCGTCAAAGAAGCACTTCCACAACCCTTTTGTTTGCAGCTCTATATTTACACTAGCTAAAGTAAGTTGCCTCTGGTTATCTTTAGCCAACTCTACATTATCATGCAGCATGAAGAAAGAAAAGACATATTTCTCCTTGCTATATACAAGTGAATTACTTGCTCCATTTTTTGTAATTGTTTTTATAAATCTAGTTTCTCTGTACAACCTCCTTTCTTCTCCACCAAACTAGTATAACAACATATGTAAAATCTAGTTTCAAAAAACCACCCAATTTAGCGCCCCATGACCTAGATAGCAACATTCCAAATCTAGTAGGGATATATGTTACCACTACATCCATTACCAAGATTCTAGTTTGGATCTAAGCTAGTGACACCATCATATCTTTAATGATGCCCAAACACTTGACTTTATTTGAATCAAAAGAGTACAAGTCTCTATCGTGTTTAGTAACTTGTAGGTTTAGTTGTTTCATCACTGAAAATGGCATAAGGTTATATGAAGATCCTAAATCAAACAAAAAATTATGCAAGAGGAAATCATGAATCAATAAGGAAATATAGAAAGGAGGTGTAGAAGAATCTACCTCCTCTTGTAGATTCACAGTGTCATTTATATTCACATTCTCAGATAGATTGATAAACTCAACAATTTCTCTTTGATAATCTGGTGTTTTAACCAACTGTGTGAGGGGAACCTAAATTCTATTTTTTTTCTATTTCCTTAATAAGACTAAACACGTGAACCTTTTTAGTACTCCTTTCATTTTCATAATCACTAATTTTCATCACTGAAACCTCTTTTGGAATGGAAGCAAGCCTTTCTAAAGGATTTTTTTCACTTCTATCTTGTGAAGACTCACCTTGAAGTATTTGAGTCTTGCAATTTGTATTTTGATGTTGCTTTCCTTTGTTTAATTGTTTTACAGGATGTGGTTCTTGTGGAGTCTCATTCTGTAAGGAAGATGGAACTTGCTGCTCATATTCATCTTCTTGACTTCTAGATCTTTTCCTTGATCTCAAGTCCTATTTCTTATGTAATTATGCCTGCACAAAATCATAAAACTGCTTCCAATACTCATAAATTTCATTCTCATCATCAATGGCATTTGTTTTAGCATATTCATATTCTCCTCTCTCAACACCTAGTTCATCTTCATCTACTGGATATAATGTGGAAATCTGATCATTATGGTCCCGGGAATGCTCTGGTACTTCATCTTGATTTGCTCTAAGTAAAGTGGTGCCTGAACTTGATCTTGATATTTTCTCTCCTTCTGCAAAATTTGCAGAGGTTGTCTTCTATACTGAGGATTAAATTTTTTGTTCTATTATGCTTGCCTATGAGAATTCTTACTCTCCAACTCTAATTTAATAAATTTATTAGACAAATTTTTAATTACATTACTCATATCCTCTAATGTTTGACTTTGAGAGGATTCCACTTTATCCTTTCCTTTATCTTGGATAGGTTTTGTCTATATTAGTTTACTTGCAGCCACCAGATTTGCTTCTATCTCTAAGGCATCAATTTGGATCTGATCAAGGGTTGCAAATCTTCTCTCCCTTAATGTGAATCAAAACTTTTACTCAAAATCCCCTACAAAAGTTATTTTTGCATTAGCAAGAGGGGGCTTAATATCCACTAGAAGACTATTGTACAATTTATTGAACCTTCTGATGAATTCTACAACACTTTCATTAGATTTCTTCTTAATAACATTGAACCCTATGAGTGAATACCCATGGTCTCTTTTCTCTCCCCATCTATGGGTGAACAGGCACTCCATCTCTTCCCATGTAGGAATAGAGCTATTAGGAAGCCCATTAAACCATTTTCTTGCTTCTCCATCCAAGGATTGCACCAAAAATCTTAGAACAACATCCAAGTGTTCAACATTTAGGTTTTCTACAAAATTACAAATACTGCTACATGATTCTCTATTGTTTGTTCATCCTCCCATATGAAACGAGGAAGAATCTTCAAGTATTCTTGAGGCATTTAATTCAACTGATGTGGAAATTGAATAGGTGCATACCTATTCATCAAGAATGCAAGTGCTGCCATGTTTGCTCCTGAATTTACTGAACTTTGAGTACCAGCAGATGTAGAACCTGATTGAGGGGTAAATGGAGTATGAAAGGGTGGGAAAGTATATATAGGTTCAGGTTGAATGACTATAGCAGATATGGAGAAAGAAACAAACTTTAAAGATTGTTATTGATAGTTGGGTTCTTGAAATGAAGTGGATGTAAAAGGTGACTCTTGGTCAATAAAAGATGAATGTTTGGATGAAAAATGAATTGAACTGTTGCCAAGTGTAGAAAAAGTAGGAATTGTTGTAATTTGAGTTTTTGGCCTTCCCACCCTCTTGGAAACTAGCCTCCGAGGGTTTGAAAGGGCTTGAAATTTCTGCTTTGAGGTATCTGACCTTGTATGGGGCCTCTTTGGATCCAAAGTTATTATTTTTGTTAAATATAGCCAAATATTTCCTCCTTAATGAACAACCAGAGGAAAATATCAAAAACCCAGGGAAAAGTGTTCTTGTCTTCTCTCCCCGGCAATGGTGCCAATTAATGTTGTTCCTTAAGAAACCAATTTCTTGGTTGTGTAGAAATTATGCTTAAGACATTAATGTTTATTGTTTATGTCACTTAGTTGTCACTTAATTGTATGTTGTATTCTCAAATGAAGGACTTGAAAGACCTAGTTTTTAACCCTCAATACTTAGGTGACATGAAAGTCTTAGAATGCCATTTAATTACTGAATATAAATGTTGAATGAGGAATGCTTGGAGAAGTCAGAGACAATATGTTGTTTTGCACATAAACTATTATCTGCGACACTTAGGGAAGTTAAAGGCATTATGTTTTTTTACATAGAAACTACTATCTGTAACTTAGAAGAATTGCAGAGGTAGGAACTTCAATTATAGGAGCACTCTTTTAAGGAACTTTAACTTTATTCACACAAGTAAACAAAGATCTGCAGCTTCATTACTATACTTAAATGAAAGAAGACATATGATGACACATAACAAGAAGTTACAAAATCATACCCAACAATGTGTGGAAAACTTCTGATTCTTTCATTAACCAACAATTTTATCAAGAATACATTGGCCTCGTCTCTAGGTTCTCAAAAATTTGAACCCATTTTCTATAAATTTTCATCCTTTTACACATCCTGAGATAGTTGGTAATCACCAAAACTGTCAAACTAGATTAACTGTCTCCTAATGGTCTACGGTAAAAGTTATTACAAAATATTACATGGAGGGTAAAGGAAACACCTAATTCTAAAGAAAACAAAATAACATGAACTAACAGAAATTAAAAAACTCATGATGGTTGCTCGATGTTCGGATCTGTTGCTTGACTACTGATGAAGTTTCTCTATAGATGTTCTGATAATAGTTAAATTGTTTTAACACAACAAACTTCACCTTTACAAAACTCCCTGCACGGACTTGTGGGCTATGGGTCCATGTACGTGTTAGCACCTAAATCTACCTTAGGCTGAAGGAAGGCAAAATTCACAGTAACAACAAACCACGCTCAGTCTGGTAGCTAGCCCTACCAGAACAGGAGAGGGCTCTCTCTGAGTCATGCTCAATGAATAGATAAATGAAATGGTCTGATATGACCTACTGCGAAATATTGATCTTAGACTAGTAAGTGAATATGGACACAAGAAGTAATTTTTATGAATGACTGTGTTTCTGGGATGGTATGGGACCAATGGACCTCAAATGAATAGAGAACTTAATACAAAGGCACAGATTACTTCATGAGGCAAGATAGGGGGAAAGCCTAGCAATTTAGTTTAAGATAGTGTAGAATGGATAGATTGATTAAGAGGGTGAAAAGGGCATGGACAACATGAATCTTTTTCAACAAAAGAATGAACACTGAACATGAAATTTTCCAACAGGCAGAGAAATAAAATTGAATTCTACCTTAGCTAACTTAGAAAACTTCACTGGAAATGAATATGAAATTAACTATGAAACATAACAAGATACATATGAAACATAAGAGACACATTTGCTACATTCACAACCACATGAATCTCATGAAACAGAGCCACTGCCTTTCATTAATCCTCTGTAAAAAAATTTACAATGCAGAAATAGAGTTTCTTTCCCACAGTCTCCCAGAAGTTACAAGCCAACCAACCCTTAGCAAATAGTTTGCATACAATATATAGAATGTGCCATAAAGAGATAGAATGCCCAAGGGTTGGGGAGTTACTTGAATCATTACAAAATGAAGGTGGAGAGCCAAACATCAGCTACAGGTGCAGTGCCACAAACATGACAAATGGCTTGGGTGACCCTTTGCCTTCCTTTGACACTTGGATAGATGTCCATCTGGAGTGAAAATACTTTAAAAGCCATCTTTGGTACTGAAAAAGTGAAGTGTAGATGAGGGGGCCCACTTATGAAAAGTCGGGAAGCGAAATTTCGCAAAACAAAGGCAATTTAGGCCTTTTTTCCTATATGTGTCGCACCCTTTTATGTATGCGTCGCGCCACTTTGAGGCCAGTTTTGAGGCACTTGTAGGAGTCCAAAATGTGCCCATGTGTGCTTTTTGGATATCCTGTCCTATCTACTTTCCAACCCTAGTGTAATTTTTGATTTTGGAGCTCATTTGCCCCTCCAAATCTTCATTCTCCCAAGACTGCTTCCTGTGTGTCAAAATAGGGGCAGTGAGGCCATTTTTTGGGTGTTTTTGACCTCCTGGAGACTCAAATCATGCCCAAATTTCTTGTCAGAGTGCCAGCAGTCATGATTTTACATGATGAATCCAAAAATGCAAACCATTTCTCATTTGGAGCTCCCAATCCTACGCGTCGCGCTGGTGGCACGGCGCGTATAGAGAGAAAACCTGTGTTTGTGCCAAAGAAATTTCCATGTGACCAAAATTGTCCCAAATTTCTTGAAATATGGGTTGGAGCTTCCTTATCAAGTGCTATGCTGGGCCAAAGAGGCTTCGGCCAATATCTGAAGTCGATCAAGCTCCCTTTTCCTCTTTTTCTTCTTGATTTCCTTCCTCAATTTTGCCTTCAAATTCCTAATTCGGGCCTTGCACACTTTGTTCCACGCCATGTAGTGGAAATCCATGTGTCTCAGCAAGGCATGGTCCTTGTTAGCCTTGTTGAGCGGCCTCTAAGTGGACGTTCACTTTCTCTAAAACATACTCTCGGTCCTCATTTCTTTGCTCCATAGGTCTACCTTGTGCTGCCATGATGTGTTGCCAGTTTTCCTTGATCAGTTGCAACTCTATCTCAGCTTGTCGATCCTCAAGTTGTTTTTTCCTCTGCTCTAGGTATGCCATATTCCATTTGGCTCTCCCATATTAGGCATGCCGGTAGCTAAAGACATAGAGTCCAATGTAAGTGTGAAAGTAACACCAGCCAAAGTAACTTGAGCACCATGCAAATGTAGAACAAATAGGTGAGCCAACTCATGGTGAAATTGAACATTTGCAACCCTTTCACAAAACTCATAGCATGACAGAAACTAAAAACAGGACATAGCAAGAGGGCAGGCTTGCAATTCCGTAAGCGTGGTCGGTTCCTCTCTAACATGTCTGCCACTCTTATGAGGCCTTCGGGGTGCCTGTTCTTCCAAGGGAGAGTCACTTTGGGTTTCTACCTCATAGTCCGATGAATGCTCAGATGCTATGATTGCTATGCAAAATACCCTGAAGACAAGATGACCGATGTGTATGAACTGTGCTTGAACTGCTCTTTTTGGTGTTGTATTTCAATTTCTTCCACCAAGGGAAAAAAAATGCAACGAGAACTGTTTGGGATTGTTAGGAAGGGGAAACAATATTGAGGAATGAGAATTATTGGGATAATTTTAATTAGGGAGAGGAGGGGGATTTTATATATGGGAATAAGGTTTAGGGTTTGGGATTAGTTATATAGGGTTGAGGAGATTTTAATAAGGGCTAGGGTTTTGGGATGTTGAATGTAATGTAGGATTGATAAACTTGGTGGGGGGGTAGGAAATGAGGCAACAAGGGAGAATGGGGAAGGAGGAGAGTCCTCGGTGACAAAACTGTGAGCTCGGAAACCCTGGCAGAAAATTTGTTTGTGTTGGGTAAGAATGTTTGTTTCAACCTTTGTCACCCTTACACCACAATCACTCAGCACAAAAATGGACAAAACATTAAGATGTTGACCCTACTTGGAAAATCCACGAAAATAGATGGAAATTTGGAGAAATTTCAATGAATTTCAGGCCTTTTAGCCCTATGCGCCGCGCCTCCCATGTGCGTCGCGCCAGTGTAAATTTACACTAAACATTTTCTCCCAATGCGCTGCACTCTCTATGTGCATCATACCCTTTTCCAAGTGACTTTTGGAGGCCTTCCCGGTGTCCAAATTGGGCGTAGGATAGCTCGTTGGAAAGGTATTTAAGTGTAATTTCCAACCCAACTATAATTTTTCAATTTGAAGTTCATTTTTACTGACAAAAATCAAATCTCCCAAGACTGCTAAAAATGTGCCAAATGAGGTTGCCTAATGGCAGGGTGCTGTTGCAGTAAACTTTTGAATGCCTTCCTCAACTCCACATTTAGCTCATGATAGCTCTTTGGAAATATATTTGTGTCTAGTTATCATTTGACTCATTAAGAAAGTCATTTTACCAACCAGGCTAGGATAAAACTTTATTTTCCCAAGGTCACTTCAGAGGTGCATCAATTCTCCCGGGGCAATTGTATTTTTGACATTTCTCTAAAACCATGACACCTGCGTAAAAAGTGAAGGAGGTTTTTCTTATTTATTCTACTTTGGACAAAAAAGTCTCTCCGTTTTCCAAAATTCATCTTTTATTGCTCAGAAAAATCATTGGAGTAAAACCTATCCCGATTTGTGGGACAAGGGATTTGTCGAAATGAAGTGAAATGAAGGGGATAGGGGGCTTCTAAATTCTTGAGAAAATTTTGGGAAGTGGGGAGGGATGTTATAAAGTAGGGGAAAGTGGAATCTTAGAAATTGAGTGAGGCAAAGGGGTCCAAACAGGCAAAACATAGGCCTAGCCTAGAAAATTACCAAGTTGTAGCAAGAAACTAGGGTTTGTGCAAAAATGAGGAAGTTGGGGGATTTTAGTGATGGGAAGTGTTTAATAAGGTACATTATGGATAGGGTAAGGTGTATGAACATCAAGATACAAGTTTTTCCAATGATTTGACCATCCAAGAGAAATTAGCTTCAAAACCCTAGGGGAGGGAAATGAACCTTGCCTAGGCGCAACTGAAGCATGAACAAGGTGTACAATGACCCAGTGGAACTTGACATGATGATGAAAACCCTTTGAATGATGGTATACTCAGTTTGAATGGTGACATGGAACGTCATTTGGACAACTTTGACAAGGGTAAAATCAAACCCTAAACCTAATGCCTAGTGACCAAATTTTGCTTGAAGACTCACTGAAATGACAAAGTTTGACCTTGACACCTTAAAATCACTTTGTAAGAGCATGTTTGATCACTGGAGGAAGGCTGCAAAGACTAACACTAACATTGGCTCCAATGGCGGATGGCAGCTCCTTGGAGGTGCCAAGAACAACAGATCTCTGGAAGAGCTAAATAGTGCATTTTGCCTATTGGGCTATGGAGTCATTATTTCGACAAACCACACAAGACTCTAACTCATTTATTGACTAAAACCTGACTCATACTGACTCAATGCAAACTGAAATGACTAAAAAACTTGACTCTAACAAACTAACTCAAAATTCTAAGACCTGAACTTAAAATTTAAAGCTTGGTGACAGTACATGGCCACTTGTATTCCTTGCAAGATAATATACCATCAAACTATGTTAAAATGCCAATGTAGCCAATCAGGAAGATGCCTTCTTGATTGATTCTCTTGATCAGATCTTTTGGTCAACAAGACATACTGGTAACTAGGCATCCAAAAACATGATTGACCATGATCTCCTTCATCACTGAATACTGCAATAATCACCTTCACTGCTGACTGCAACAGATTTGCCATTGGATCATGAAAAACATGAATATTTTCCTCCTGCTGAAGAAACAAGGTATCTTTTTCTCTTGATTCTGGTCTTTCTTCATAAATAAGAGTATGTTCCGGGTCTTCAAAAAATTCTGAACAAGTGGATGAGCAGATCTCCTTTTCAATGAACATTTCAAAACATGAGACATATGAGGAGGAATCTGAAAGGGAATCCTGAATGGTCTGATCTTTTGAAGTCTGAATATATGGTAGGTCATCTTCATACGATACGATAGCCCGCTTCTCATTACATTCATCACATTCATCAATCATGAGAAAATCAACTTCAGATGTTTCTTGAAACATAACAATAACATTTCTATCATCTACCATAAATTCATCCAGAGGAACTTTTTCACTTGCTTGAGCAAAGATCTCATCTTGTTGTTCAAGAGCTAACTAGATTACCTCTTCATGAAGGCTTTGTTCTTATGACATGAGAACATTTGGACCCAAAAATTTGTCTTTTTCATCCTAGATGATTTCAGCAGCCGAGTTCTCTTTCATGGGACTTAGTACAAGGTTTTCTCGGTCATCACAATCTGAATCTACATCTGAAATGGTTGTCTTAACATTATCACATTCTGAATTTGAAACTTGATTTCTCTGCATGCTGTCTTATTCTATGGACCAATTTGAAACATCACTTTTTCTTTCATCACTTTCAACCATATGGAACTCTTCAACCTTTTGATCTATAAAGCTATTCACCGGACTGTCATCCTTTTCAAAAGAGGAAGAAGTTTCACCAACACTTTCTTGACCATGTGTGCACTGCAAATCCGCTTTAGCTTGAGCTGGAACATAACCGTGCAAGAGTTGATCTATCTCATCTTCAGACAAAGGAGATAAGACCCTTTGTTTCCTTTTGCCCAAACAGTGATTGTCTTCATTAATTTCAAGTGAAGGTGTATACAAATATTCCTCATAATGTTGATCCATTTCATGTAATCCCTATTGACTGTCAAGATGCAAAATTCTTTCATCTTCTAACGTACTACAATCTTGATCATGCTGCAAATTTTCATGATCGTCTTTACGCTGCTGAAAGGGATTTTCATACAGGGCTTCCATGATCTCATCATCCGTAAAATTATAATCCTCATAGTATTTTTCAAGGCTTTCAATAAAAGTAGAAGCATGTTTGCAACAGTCATGAACTAGATTAAATGATGGATAAGAGTCTTTATATCTTTTAATGAACAGGGCATGAAAATCCTTTAAACAATAAATACAAGTAGTGGGCAAATTTTCATACCAAGATTGGGCTTCACCTTCCAGAGTGGCCAGGAATATCTTCATCAGGAAATCTTCGGGAAAATCAACTTTCAACTTGCGAATATGCATGTGAAATCTAACTAGATGTAAAGCAGCGTCCTTCTTACCATCATCTTTAAACGTAGGAATATTCCTTGACCAATATACCTTTAGAATTTTATTTGGAAAGCCTGGAATGTGATCTCAGCTCATGGGAGCATATCTTTGTGCAATCCGCTCCATTTAAAAAATATCAAAGCTACTGATCCCTCTGCAGTGGAGTCACCATGAAGCACCGGTTTCTGGATTCTTCAGTGAAAGGAGTCGCCAGGTGAAAGATTTCAGCCGTCTTCTTATGTCTGATCGTTGTTCACCATCAACCATTAGATTTGAGCTTGATAGATGTACTGGGGCAAAAGAATCTTCAAGGAAACCATTTTCTCCCCAGTGGAGTCGCCACTATGTTAGCACATAAATCCACCTTAGGCTAAAGGAAGGCAAAATTCAAGGTAACAACAAACCACGCTCAGTCTGGTAGCTAGCCCTACCAGAACAGGAGAGGGCTCTCTCCGAGTCACGCTCAGTGAATAGATAAATGAAATGGTCTAAGATGAATTACTACGAAATATTGATCTTAGACTAGTAAGTGAATATGGACACAAGAAGTAATTTTTATGAATGACTGTGTTTCTGGGATGGTATGGGACCAATGGACCTCAAATGAACAAAGAACTTAATACAAAGGCACAAATTACTTCATGAGGCAAGATAGGCAGAAATCCTAGCAATTTAGTTTAAGATAGTGCGGAATGGAGAGATTGATTAAGAGGGTGAAAAGGGCGTGGACAACATGAATCCTTTTCAATAGAAGAACAAACACTGAACATGAAATTTTCCAACAGGCAGAGCAATAAAATTGAATTTTACCTTAGCTAACTTAGAAAACTTCACTGGAAATGAATATGAAATTAACTATGAAACATAACAAGATACATATGAAACATAAGAGACACATTTTCTACACTCACACCACATGAATCTCATGAAACAGAACCACTGCCTTTCATTAATCCTCTGTAAAAAATATACAATGCAGAAACAGAGTTTCTTTCCCACAGTCTCCCAGAAGTTACAAGCCAACCAACCCTTTGCAAATAGTTTACATACAATATATAGAATGTGCCATGAAGAGATAGAACGCCCAAGGGTTGGGGAGTTATTCGAATCATTACAAAATGAAGGTGGAGAGCCAAACATCAGCTACAGGTGTAGCGCCACAAACATGACAAATGGCTTGGGTGACCCTTTGCCTTCCTTTGACACTTGGATAGATGCCCATCTAGAGTTAAAATACTTTAAAAGCCACCTTTGGTGCCAAAAAAATGAAGTGTAGATGAGGGGGCCCACTTATGAAAAGTCGAGAAGCGAAATTTCGCGAAACAGAGGCAATTTGGGCCTTTTTTCCTATATGCATCGTGCCCTTTTCTATATGCGTCGCACCACTTTGAAGCCAGTTTTGAGGCACTTGTAGAAGTCCAAAATGTGCCCAAGTGTGCTTGTTGGAAATCTTGTCATGTCTACTTTCCAACCGAAGTGGATTTTTTGAATTTGGAGCTCATTTGCTCCTCCAAATATTCATTCTCCCAAGACTGTTTCCTGTGTGTCAAAATAGGGGCAGTGAGGCCATTTGTTGGGTGTTTTTGACCACCTGGAGATTCAAATCATGCCCAAATTTCTTGCCCGAGTGCCAGTAGTCTTGATTTTTCATGTTGAATCCAAAAATGCAAACCATTTCTCATTTGGAGCTCCCAATCCTACGCGTCGTGCTGGTGGCACGACGCGTATAGAGAGAAAACCAGTGTTTGTGCCAAAAACATTTCCATGTAACCAAAATTGTCCCAAATTTCTTGAAATTTGGGCTGGAGCTTCTTTATCAAGTGTTATGTTGGGCCAAAGAGGCTTCGGCCAATATCTGAAGTCGATCGAGCTCCCTTTTCTTCTTTTGCTTCTTGATTTCCTTCCTCAATTTCGCCTTCAAATTCCGGATTCGGGCCTTGCACACTTTGTTCCGTGCCATGTAGTGGAAATCCATGTGGCTCAGCAAGGCATGGTCCTTGTCGGCCTTGTCTAGCAGCCTCTAAGTGGACATTCACTTTCTCTAAAACATACTCCCGGTCCTCATTTCTTTGCTCCATAGGTCTACCTTGTGCTGCCATGATGTGTTGCCAGTTTTCCTTGATCAGTTGCAACTATATCTCAGCTTGTCGATCCTCAAGTTGTTTGTTCCTCTACTCCATGTATGTCATATTCCATTTGGCTCTCCCATATTAGGCATGCCAGTAGCTAATGAAATAGAGTCTGGTGTAAGTGTGAAAGTAACAACAACCAAAGTAACTTGAGCGCCATGCAAACGTAGAACAAATAGGCGAGCAAACTCATGGTGAAATTGAACATTTGCAACCCTTTCACAAAACTCATAGCATGACTTAAACTAAAAATAGGACATAGCAAGAGGGCAGGCCTGTAATTCTGTAAGGGTGGTCGGTTCCTCTCTAACATGTCTGCCACTCGTATGAGGCCTCCGAGGTGCCTGTTCTTCCAAGGGAGAGTCACTTTGGGTTTCTACCTCATAGTCTGATGAATGCTCAAATGTTATGACTGTTGTGTATGAACTGTGCTTGAACTGCTCTTTTTGGTGTTGTACTTCAATTTCTGCCACCAAGGGAAAAAACAAATGCAACAGGGGTTGTTAGGGATTATTAGGAAGGGGAAACAATATTGAGGAATGATAATTATTGGGATAATTTTAATTAGGGAGAGGAGGGGGATTTTATATATGGGAATAAGGTTTAGGGTTTGGGATTAGTTATATAGGGTTGAGGATATTTTAATAAGGGATAGGGTTTTGGGATGTTGAATGTATTGTAGGATTGATCAACTTGGTGGGGGGTGTAGGAAATGAGGCAACAAGGGAGAATGGGGAAGGAGGAGAGTCCTTGGTGACAAAACTGTGAGCTCGGAAACCCTGGCAGCAAATTTGTTTGTGTTGGGTATGAATTTTTGTTTCAACCTTTATCACCCTTACACCACCATCACTCAGCACAAAAATGGATAAAACATTAAGATGTTGACCCTACTTGGAAAATCCACGCAAATAGATGGCAATTTGGAGAAATTTCAATGAATTTCAGGCCTTTTAGCCCTATGCGCCGTGCCTCCCATGTCCGTTGCGCCAGTGTAAATTTACACTGAAAATTTTCTCCCAGTGTGCCGCGCTCTCTGTGTGCGTCGCGCCCTTTTCCAGGTGATGTTTGGAGGCCTTCCTGTGTCCAAATTGGGTGCAGGATATCTCATTGGAAAGGTCTTTAAGTCTAAGTTCCAACCCAACTAGAATGTTTCAATTTTGAGTTCATTTTCCCTATCAAAAGTCAAATATCCCAAGACTAGTCAAAATGTCCCAAATGAGGCTGCCTAAAGGCAGGGTGCTATTATAGTCAACTTTGGAATGCCTTCTGCAACTCCAAATTTAGCTCATGATAGCTCTTTGGAAAGCTCTATATGTATAGGTATCATTTGACTCATCAAGAAAGTCATTTTTCCAACCAAGCTAGGATAAAACTTGATTTTCCCAAGGTCACTTCAGAGGTGCATCAATTCTCCCGAGGCGATTGTATTTTTGACATTTCTCTAAAACCATGACACGTGTATAAAAAGTGAAGGATGGTTTTCTTCCTTAGCCTATGTTGGACAAACACCTCTCTGAAGTTTCCAAAATTCATCTTTTATTGCATAGAAACATCATTGGAGTAAAACCTATCCCGATGTGTGGGACAAGGGATTTGTCGAAATGAAGTGAAATAAAGGGGATAGGGGGCTTCTAAATTATTGAGAAAATTTTGGGAAGTGGGGAGGGATGTTAGAAAGTAGGGGAAATGGAATCTCAAAAATTGAGTGAGGGGAAGGGGTCCAAACAGGCAAAACACGGGCCTAGCCTAGAAAATTGCCAAGTTGTAGCAAGA
Organism: Pinus taeda; assembly: GCA_000404065.3. NCBI lineage: Eukaryota > Viridiplantae > Streptophyta > Pinopsida > Pinales > Pinaceae > Pinus > Pinus taeda. Next base: position 108,985 of record APFE031105421.1, read on the forward strand.
AACTAGGGTTTGTGCGAAAATGAGGAATTTGGGGGATTTTAGTGATGGGAAGTGTTTAATAAGGTACATTATCGATAGGGGAAGGTGTATGAACATCAGGATACAATTTTTTCCGATGATTTGACCATCCAAGAGAAATTAGCTTCAAAACCCTAGGAGAGGGAAATGAACCTTGCCTAGGCGCAACTGAAGCATGAACAAGGTGTAAAATGACCCAGTGGAACTTGACATGATGATGACAACCCTTTGAATGATGGTACACTCAGTTTGAATGGTGACATGGAACGTCATTTGGACAACTTTGACAAGGGTAAAATCAAACCCTATACCTAATGCCTAGTGACCAAATTTTTCTTGAAGACTCACTAAAATGACAAAATTTGACCTTGACACCTTAAAATAACTTTGTAAAAGCATGTTTGATCATTGGAGGAATGATGCAAAGTGACACTAACAGTACGTATCAAAATTCTTCTGATTGGTGGAAACACTAAGAAACCCTACCAATCATTGTTTCTTTGAATTTTTGGTCATCCCCCTTTAACATTGGTTATTTCACTAAAACGGTGAAATTAATCAATTTACGTGGAATATAGCTTACCAAATAAATCAAATGGATTTAGAATCTGGTTCATAAACTTATCGTGTCCACCTGATTCATTAACCCATGCGCACATTTGAGCGCGACCACCATCTGATCACCCATTCAATGGATGGTTCAATGCTTTGGAACTCAACGAAACTTTAAACCTGTTGAACTAAACCTTATCACGTTCACTTTTTCCACGAGACTTTGACTTCCCCATGGAACTGATAGGAAACTAAACTGCAATTAAAAGACTTCTCGGGTCCGATTTTAAAACTAAAACCCATTCACTTTTTGACATGATTGTCACCGGATCTACGTTGCTCAAGTGGATGACCCTGATCTTCTCAGGTGTTAACTCCATTTTATAAATGATCTCATCCAATTTTGATTTAACCCTCGTGCTTGTTAACCAAAAAACTACCGTCAGATCTATGGCATGTTGATCAGACAACCTAGATCTTCTTGCAAGTTTCTCACAGTCACAATCAATTAATAATGGAAAACAACTCATTTATTTTAAATTTCTACATTCTCCTTTATTTCCGTTATCACATAATATTTTAATTTTTTTCCAAATTTGTAATAAAACTAAAAATTAAAGTAAAATGACAATGGATGCTACAACAAGTGCGGTGATCTAGGCATAGATCTTGATGAATTTCCTATAGTAACCTATATGGCCCAACATTGCACGCATCTAATTCACACTCCTTGGCACCTCCAAATTGATTATCACCGTGATCTTCACATGATCTACCATCAAGCCTTGTCTGCATACCACATGGCCCAACAAGATCCCAAAAGGGACATAGAACAAACATTTCTTCATATTGAGCACGATATGATACCTCTGGCATGTATCTAGCATCAAGCGCAGACTTGCCACATGGCCCTTCACCAGTACGAACATTGTTCAATAGTCAAAGTATACTTCCAGAAATTTATGAACGAAATCCTTGGATGCCATGATGACTACGTGCGAAAAATATCACTGGTGCGTTCTTCAGACCAAAAGGCATCACCGTATACTAGAAGCATCCCCATTCAGTTTCGAAGGTCATCTTACTTCTATCCTTTGATGCGATCTTTTTCTCATGGTACCTAGAGAACCCTTTGGTGAACGAATATGCTTCGTGGCTGCCAACATTATCCAGGACCTCATTGGTGAATGGAGTTGGGAAGGGATCATGCATGCAGGCATTATTCAACTTCCTGTGATCTAGGCATATCCTTATTTCTTCCTTCTTCTTATTTTCTTAAACCACTATTGGGCTTACCCAATCAAATTTTTCCACCAACTCAATAATACCTGTCATGAGAATCTTGTCTAACTCTAACCAAACCCTTTCTTTATACTTTGGATTGAGGAGGTAAGGTCTTTGCTTCACATGTTTCACGCCTGGTTTTAGGGTGATCTTCATGACACCTAGGTCCCCTATTATCCCTTTCATATCTAAAAACTTTGTGGGAAATAGATCCTGGTATTCGCGGAGTATTTCGACGACCTTATCTATTGTCACATCATCCAAGTATTCCCCAATATTTGAAAACTTTGGCTCTTCATCCATGCCAATGTTCACCTTCTTATTTTTGAGCAGATAAGTTATGTCTAGGTTCTCTAGCTATCGTCCTTCAACTTTGCAATGTCCTTTAGCCTATGGAATACTAATCTTCCTTGGGTCTTTGTCTTCTTCTTCTACTGTTACATTATAGCACTCCAGTGTGTGGCTCAGTTGGGTGGTCCAATCAGGTTGAATCAAATCTAGAGGATCCTGCAGTGTCTTGAAAATTACCATCTTAACCTCCTCCAATGCTTCATCAATAGATTTAAATCCATCCTCAAAACTGAACGTCATAAAAAATCCCTAACACAAAATATCCCATTCTTCAGTTCCATGGTGGAGTTTTGTCTCCAAGTACCAATTCATTGGTATAACATCCAAGGTATGACAAAATAGATGGCCCCATTCCAGTTGAGGTTTCACTCTGTACATTTCAGTCCATTTCGCGAAATGGTCGTGTGGGTCACCTCTCCCATCATATTTTTTCTGTTAATTGGACCTTCGAATGACCAAAGCATATCCTCATCATCCTCCTATATTCGCGCCAATCATCAAAACTATCTTTGTGCATATCCCACTGTTATCGGGAAATCTAGTGTTTATGCAGAGCTACTAGTCCCACTAAGATGGGTAGCTACCTTAGAAACAAACAGATTAAATTTACTTTCGTTTTCCTTTACGAGAAGTAGATAGGAGAGGAGCAAAGAATACCAACCTCAATCTTTTGCTTGGTTCTCTGCTTGTTCCTTCTCCTATTTGACGGGTCTTTTCCACTCCTCCCTTGACCACTCCACTTCAAAGGGTACCTATAAATTCAAAGCAGCATAATACCTTCAAAGTGTAGAGATCTACAATCATAAACAATATAGGACCAGATATATATTGACCACACACATGCATATATCAGCAAACATATAAGAATGTGGAGGAAAACTTGAATAGCTTTATTGATATAATGATTAGAAGAGAGGATTACAACTCGTTGATCTGACCCATCATCATCCTCCCAGCATGAAAGCCCTTCTTCACCTCATGAAAAGCTTACATCACCCAACACTATGATATTCCACCAGGAAACCAACAACACTTCCTTACAAGATACAAGATTCTAGCCTTTGGATCTCTGGGATGAGGGATCCAAATATAGATGATTGCAGGGGGGTGAGTCAGCTTCTAGGATTTTGATTAGTGTCTTCTCTCTAATACTTCTTGATTCCACTTGGAGATTGATGATCTCTTACTCATCCCTGGGCGAATTCAGAGAGGCAAGTGTCACAGGAGAAGTTTCTGGAAGATTCCATGATCATCCACCTTGCAAACTGTCTCTACCATTTGTCTACTCTCACCCATCGCACCCTACAGAAGGGATTTTCAGTATGAATCGCACTTTTTGCACTGAGTATGTGAGATGCATCACACCCTCTACACTGAGCAGTTTGTATGGTTTAGTTTTGACCAGTTCAGAGCAGTTTTCTGTGGAGAACTTCTCAAAGATGATGTAATCAGTTTACCTTGTTCCTTTAGGGCATGAAACAACATTTTTAGGGACTCAGGAGCCCTTGGTTTATGGACATATATGATTGGGGTTGCAGTGCCTAAATATGTCTATAACAGTTTCCCCCTAAAGCATGAGGTCGAAAATCTTTTGATGTCGAGTGAAATGCTTTATCATGAGGATCCGAGGTTTTTCGAACTAGAAGGTGACCTGTAATAAGAAACAATACAATACATTATCTTCATAACATTTTCATGATCTAGCTGAGGCGGGCATTCCCATGCTCAACTTTGTAAATTCATTTTCATGTACATAGGACAGACAACCGTCTGTGTGGCAGATTGATGATTCTGATAGAGCCATCATCCTTTGATTTGGATGATCATTTGCGCAGCAATGATGTACATTTGATGTCTTTATTTTCCTGAATATATTGTAGCTCGGATGGATGAAACTAGATCCGGGGTCTCCAAACTCTTCCAATCTTTGCTCGAAGTACAAGTCCATTTATGTGAAAAATGTTCTGGAGTCGAACATGGAAAGACATCAGTGATTACCAGCCAATGATGTAAGTTGTTAACAAGTGCAAGAGGAATCGCCGATAATGATGATGACCCTCAAGGTACTACAGTATAATTCACGTGGTGTGGAAATGGGACTTGGCGTCGAACACCACGCAAAATCTCTCAATCAAAGGCCATTGATGTAAACCTGTCACCAGAAGTAAGAAACTTGCCATTGAGGCATGCAAGCTTCAAGGTACTGAAAGGGTTGTCCCTAGGTTGAATTCTTGGATAATGAGCTGATGTCGACAAGAAGAGACCCATCGTAGGAGGGCCTTAATGAATCCCACGTCTACGACACGGAATGGAGCAAATTACTTTGTGGAGGTGAAAAAAATCTGATGATAGAAGGTCCAGGGTGGTGGTCATGAAAGAATGGAGCGTGAATGTATTACAGCGGATGAGACACAAGATGGGTTGGTGAATTCTCTGATTGACTTCTCTTGAACATATCGGTGACACTGAAATGGATTGGTAGCGTTAACCCCAAAGATGGATGGTATGGTGGATCAATGATAATATGACCGGTGAACGAAATAACTCAACCCGACTCAATCATGGTGATGGAGTGAAAGTGTCATGTTCAAGAGCGACTTTGCTACCAATAAAGTTTCTTCAAGTTTTCTTCCCGATTTTTCCCCAGTCATTACTGACAGTACCTCTTTATTTTTTTCAAGCTTGAGGAGGATAACATATGCTTGTTCTATAATTTTCCCTTCGCGCAAACCCGTTGCTATGTTTTAATGAGCCTAGCAACAATGAAACTCGTTCTCATCTCTATGGACAAGTTTGTCGCTGTTGGTTTTAACGAGTTTAATGACAAAGATAAGTCGGTCCATTTTCAATTTTAGTGAGTCTAAAAAGGGATGGAAAGGAAAATCTAGTAATCCTTTTTCATCATATAATCCCTTAAGTCCGAAAAAGTATAAAATAATATGAAAGGGATGAATTTTCGATAGTTTTAACGAGATGAACAAAACAAGCGCTCGATCGTTTTGTGTAATAATCCCTCAGGTCCAAAAGATTAAAATCTAGAGGAGGGATAGCACTCCTGGTAGCTTTAAGGAGCTGGAGAGGCCAACTGCTCAACAATATTTTCATATTTTACGAGTCAGATGAAAAGAGCTTAAAGGAGACTTGTTTTTGAGGAACGAGTGATATTTTCGAGTAGCTGTTGATTCCAGGTAGGGTTTGGAATTTTCTAATCACGACAGTGTCACAAGGATGGCTAACAGAACCACTCGTCACAGTTGTTCATCAAAAGGGTAAACAATCAAATGGAATCATATAATCGGCTAAAACAAAGTGGAGGTGATGGTAAGAACACGACCAGGGCTCAGAAAGCTGATGATAATGCATTCGCAATGGTTATTTACCAGAGGTTGGTTCATTTTTTAATGAGATTAAACTCTGGGGGAACATTTGCTCATTGCTTAGGTTTAATTTTTAATGAGCTTGAACTTCGCACAAAAACTGATCATGCAAGTCATATAATAAGGATGTCGCATCGATAGGTTCAATTTTTAAGGAGCTTGCACCATTCAAAACTTTACTCCGCTCCCTTTCGCATGCAAGCTAGGAATGACCAACTACTGTCCTAGGGGTTAATTAAATACTGAGGTTAGGTAGGAAAACTTTTCCTTTACTTTGCTGGTGCTATCTGGCCCCTGGAAAGGTGAACGGTCGATCCAACCAACCACCTAACTTAAGCAGTTGAAGTCAACAAAACTATGAGGTTAGCATTACGCTGGCCACTTTTCACTTGCGGACAAAAAGGTTTGCATGCCCCTAGGTATAGCGAAGTAGAGTTTCCAGGTTACCCTTCAATTTGCAGACAAAACATTTTCTCTGTCAGGAAAGGCCTAACTTCTGACAAAGGCATCTTATTCTGGTCTAATCTCATTTTCCTAAGTGGATGGGTGTATCAGACTAGTCATATATCCTTTGCGGAAACCTACCCTATACCTGAAGTTTTCCTGCCGAAGCAGACTAGGGTGCATGCCCCCTGGGTTTTAGTCATGGCCACCAAATTACTCGTGTTCTTCAGGCAGACAGACTGGAGATTGATGAGACATTCCTTGCATGAAAAGACCAGTTAGGGATGGTATTTGACTATTAGCTGTGTGAGCCAGAGAATGAAAGTTGGTCTATGAGTTGGACCACTCGGCCTTCATGCGGAAAACACATTACTCGAAAGAGTGAGGAGACAATGGCTCCCATGCTATAAATATAGTCACGCCCAAGGAGAAGATTATAATCTAAAGGTCCTTGGACTACCATTAAGTTTAGATACACGGTTTTCCCTCTCAGCATTATAGGAAAACTCGGAAGGATCCCTAACGGTCGATTGGTTCCTTTATCGAAGCCCATTAGATTTCACATCTCAGACAGAAGCGATGGCGAACCAAGCACTTTCCAAGCAGTTGAGGAAAGGATACTCACAGAATCCCCTTCATCTATGATGGTACTGACCATGACCATTTTGTAAGCTTGTACAATGATTCAGAATGGTACATTAGACGATAAATGGGGTTTTCCTAGTAGATTCCAATTGAAGGAAACGACTAGGTTTCTCAGAGGAGGGACTGAATAAACAGCCGGATATGACCTTGAAGAACTTCCTTCCTGCGGTAAAGGAACGGGTAGATTGCCCCCATGTTCATCGGAGTCTGTGTTTACGAAACGAATTTGAACAGTGTCATTCTTATTCGCTTTGGTGACTGTATCATCTGAAGATGGACCTTTCGAAGACAGGACCGGGTCAATTGTCGCCTCAACCTTTTGACTTTCGTTTGGTGTGGATTCAAAGGGTTTATCTTCAATGATAGATGCTTTGACTGACCACAAAGTCGTGTCAGTCATATTTTCAACTAGCGATGGGCTTGGTAAGAGTTTCTTGTACCCAGGAAAAGGCCGTAGCGGTGAAGCAGGATGGTCATCCAAGACTCTTTTCGCTTTGTCTAGGAAGGCACAATGATGGATGGCATGATTTCCTTCACACACTTTGCAAGGAAATTTACATTTTCCTTTCTGTCTAGAGACTTCGTTTTCACTAGTTGACGGTGTACTCTCAACATGATCATCAGAGGTTGATGACACCGGATTGTGAAAACGAGGAGACCAATCCCCTAAGATCCGAGGGATGCAAGGACAATCTCGATGATAGTGGTCCACATTGCAAATGACACATGGAGATTTTGGTTTGGATGGTGCAGTGTGTGGATTTTCGCTAGATGATGCACGGTTTCCCCTTTTTGCCTTTGGCTCCTTCTTTTTCTTCTCCTTCTCCTTCCCTTTCTTCTTCTTCTCATTTACTTGGTATTTAGCTTTACCAGCTTTACCAAGCAAAGAGGAAGGATGGGAGGGAGAAACAAGCGAAGTAGAAGGTTGGGTGGTAACTCTAGTATCATCTATTTGCTGACTTGATTGCTCAGGAATCGTGACGGTTTGAACGACAGAGGTCGAGAAGAGCCATACTGGCAAGTCGATTGTCAATCCTGGGAAGGACAATGTGGCCATATAAGGTGCACCAACATTTCCCCAAGAGGAGAAAGGACTAGGATACCTAAGACCAACGAGGGAAAAATGATGTTATTCCGATTAAAATAAATTTTAGACGCTTTGACACAATTTGCTTTTTCAATTTTTAAGAGTTAAGAAAAAGCTAAAGATGACTCTAGTCACCTTTGATTTTTAATGAGCCTGAAGTTACAAGTGTTCAGATGGACCTTTTCCTTTAAAGAGTCTGGAAAGGAATGAAAGAGACTACTATGGAAATCTAGACAAGGGGATTACCAAACCAATCGCAAAACTACAAAATACTTTTTACTGTACGGCAGTCAATCTTCTCAAATGTTGTGTTCAGTGCATTGCAATCGATAGGGTGGTAGACATGGCTTCCTAAGGATAAAGGATATAGCCTATTGTGGTCTCCCAATATATACTCGACGGGATGTGGGAGCACAAGTCTGTACTAGCACTTGTCATCTCAAAGAGGAGGAATCACCCAACCTACAATGAAAGCGATAGTTACCAGGCTTTTTACGACGTCGGAATACGTCTCTAGCCTAGACTTCTAAATGTTGTGCGTTAGGTTCCAAAGCGTTTTTATGTTCATTGAATTTATTTTACAGTTGATCTTTCTTAAGAAGTTTGACTTTCAGGTTCACCACGTGATGTAGATATATAATTCCTAAAATGCAATCTAAGATGATAAACAATCGTTTAATCTTCTTTTTGCAATGAAAATCCTAGCTACTAAGGAAAGAGAAATGAGATTCTTTCAACATAGAGCAGAGAGCACACACTAGATGCACTGTCCTAAATCAAACCAACAAGCAGTCTAAATGCAAATAAATGTGCATGTACTTGTTTTCACTTTCTTAATGTATGAATGACAAAAAGAATGCTAAGTACACATCTGAATCATTTCAATTGATAGTACTAACGATTTTCTTTTCAAAAGACGAAAGAAAGATAATGACGACACTTTGCGATTTTGAAATGAAAATTTCTTTCGACACTTGAAAAAATCTTAATTCAAATCAAATACAAGAGTAAAAGTGTAATCGACCATTAAGAACAATAGGATTCTTTTATTTGACTAAAAACGACACTTGTGACACTTCCAAATCAAAAGAGGATAGCTTCATTACGCTACTTCTTTGTAAAGGAGAACCGTAAATGGTGAACAATACATAAAAACATTTATAGTTCTTTGTACTATGGAGGCTGAATCGTGCAAGGGAAGGGAGTTTCCACAGTAGTATATTGATCACAAACATCAAAACTCCTGAATAAAGCTGAAGAGATTGAACAAAAACCAAAATTTGGAAGCACGAGAGGTCTTATCTGATCATCGCACCTGTAACGTAGGGAAAGAGCGATGCATCTCACCTACTGCACATACGAGGTGCGATGCATCCAGATTCCCAAGAGGAGAAGGTGTGATGGTCCAGGGACGAGACTTCAACTGGGTTCTTGGTCACAGTTTGCAACTCAGTTCATGGATTTAAGCCGAGTAAATGATATTCAGTAAATGCAAATCACAGTGGCTAATCTAATGAGTCTATTGGAGCCACCACCATGGCAATTAGGATGTTTGCAAATCAATTGTTTAGTTTATAACAAAACTTGGAGATAGATTGAAGCAACATTGATCTACTTTGCACTTGCATAGCAAATGCAGTTCGAAGGCTAGATGGCTTGACTTCAGGCTCCGTCTGTAAGTTTATAAAGAAAACAAATATAGAGAAGCAAACAAGCTATTCGCTCCCCAGTGGAGTCGCCATTTTGTTATCAAGAAATCTAGTGTCTATGCAGAGCTACTAGTCCCACTAAGACAGGTAGCTATCTTAGAAACAAACAGATTAAAGTTACATTCATTTTCCTTTATGAGAAGTAGATAGGAGAGGAGCAAAGAATACCAACCTCGATCTTTCACTTGGTTCTCTGTTTGTTCCTTCTCCTCTTTGTTGGGTCTTTGTCGCTCCTCCGTTGACCACTCCACTTCAAAGAGTACCTGTAAAGTCAAAGCAGCATAATACCTTCAAAGTGCAAAGATCTACAATCGTAAACAATATAGGACCAAATATATATTAACCACACACATGCATATATCAGCAAACATACAAGAATGTGGAGGAAAACTTGAATAGCTTTATGGATATAAATATTAGAAGAGAGGATTACAACCCGTTGATCTAACCCATCATTATCCTCCCAGCATGAAAGCCCTTCTTCACCTCATGAAAAGCTTACATCACCCAACACTATGATATTCCACCAGGAAACCAACAACACTTCCTTACAAGATACAAGATTCCAGCCTTTGGATCTCTGGGATGAGGGATCCATATATAGATGATTGCAGGGGCGTGAGTCAGCTTCTAGGATTTTGATTAGTGTCTTCTCTCTGATAGTTCTTGATTCCACTTGGAGATTGATGATCTCTTACTCATCCATGGGAGAATTCAGAGAGGAAAGGTCACAGGAGAAGTTTCTGGAAGATTCCATGATCATCCACCTTGCAAAATATCTTTTCCATTTGTCTACTCTCACCAATCGTACCCTATAGAAGGGCTTTTTAGTATGCATCACACTTTTTGGACTGAGTAGGTGAGATGCATTGCACCCTCTACACTGAGCAGTTTGTATGGTCCAGTTTTGACCAGTTCTGAGCAGTTCTTTGTGTAGAACTTCTGGGAGATGATGTAATCAGCTAACCTCATTCCTTTAGGGCATGAAACAACACTTTTAGGGACTCATAAGCCCTTGGTTTATGTACATATATGATTGGGGTTGCAGTGACCAAATATGTCTATAACACCCACCATCTTGCAGGCATAGCACGCAATGCCCAATCGAAGGCCTGGAAGTAGTGCTTCTCTGGTACTTCCCTTTCAAATGCATCCAAAAAGTGATCAACATTAGTTAACCCATCATAGTGAGGTAGATTTACTACCTTTGATGATACACAATGCAATGAGTTGGTCATCACATTATAGCACAACATAGATACTTCATGCAGTCAATTCTACCAGTGATGCAATTCTTCATCTAAATATGATGTGTAGGAGCTCTTGCGGTCCCATGCAATATGTTCGTCAGTTTTCAGATTCACCCAATCCTAATCTCATGCTATTATCTTGTAAATTCGGTCGAAATAATCATCACTTTCATAATCACAGACCATTTCAGTATAACGCGGTCCTTCTATAGGGTCTAGTGTCACCACTACACAAAGTGATTCCTTCTCAAATATCATCTTTCGCTTCTTTAGGTTGATTACCCCATTCCTGTCAGTGGCCCAATCGATCCCAAGGAGCGTAGGGTAGGGATTGATGTCATACACAATCTCTATGACTTCAAAAGCCTCTAGTGCACACGTGCCTTCAATGTCAACTATTACCCCCTGTAATCTCCCCATTGGGACAATTTTTTGTTGATTTGCCATCCTTAACTGAATCAGAGATCACTGCAGTGCAGATATTCCCATTCTTTCCCATGTTTGTTTTAGAAAAACATTCACGTTGGACCCTAGGTCCAAGATAACTTGGTCCATTTCGTATTCTCCTATCTGCACAGTGAGTCTCATCTCACGTCTAGTTCGTGCCTTATGCTTACCAAGCTTCCCAACTATGCATGGTTTGTCACTAGTGGTTTCCTTTCCAGTGCACCTATTGATCAGCTAATGCAATCCCTTCAAAACCTTACTATCATGGAGCAATTTCATGTAGGTCTCCAGGAGCACGGTTATCATGGATGGGTACATTTATTTAATTGGTTTCTCCTGACTCTCTAAGGTAGAGGCCTCAACAAAACTTTTCTTTGCTTCCATAAATGTATCTTTTGCATGTTCTAGATCAAACTCAGTCTCCTTTACTGGTGCTTTGTAGACCCACTCACCTTCTTCAGGCTTCTTCCCCTTATCCGCACAAGTCATCACTCCACCCCAAAACAAAATATTTACCTTAGGGTCTTCCTCACGAGGCTCAACCCTCATCATCTATAGGTTCTGAGTCGATTGTTAATGTTGTGCCCCCTTCTCACATATTCTGGCTAACAATATACGGAAATCCTCCATCGCATTGTCAAACTGAGTACAATAGTAGCATGAAAGTTGCATCAGATTTGGGTAGTCTCACATGTAGTGTCCTAGTCCTCCACATTTGTAACAAATAATCTGCCCTCAACCTCTACCAAGTCCTCCTCCACCTCGGCCTCAGTTGCACATTGATACTCGCCTCCTGCTCGTCTAGAGCCTTGGTCTGGAGGCTACATTTCTACCTACACCTTGTATGTAGGTGTTGTGTCCATAATTATTTTGTAACTTTGGCAATTGTTCTCATCATGACCTACAGATTGACAAAGTTGTAACAGAGTTGTTGTGGTGTCTGTACGAATTTCTGCAACAAATGGTAATTGTTTGTTGCATAATTCCAAGCTACCTGATAGATAACACACCATAGAGTGGGCCTTGTACTTAGCCCCACTGTAGCTTCTGGACTTAGAGTCATTGGTCCCCCTAATGCAACATAATTTTTGAAAACAGGACAATGATCTCTGTCATGCCCCTAGATTGTGCACTTTAGACACCATACTTCTTAGCATGCCTCTGGCTGAGCTATTTTGTCTTTCTTCAGGCTTTTCATTTCAAGGAAAAGGTTATACAACTGTGCATGAATCTACTGAACCCCCATATTAGCATCCTGCATTGGTGTCTCATGCAATCTCATTGCAATTTCCAGAGCTTCCACCTAGGTCCCAATATTCTATTGTGATAGCGCAACCCTTAGGTGGGGCAGGAGTGAGGCCACAAACCATTCGTGGTGTTGCCCATCATTCAGATTCATGTTGGCTTCACAAATCATACATTTCAATCTTTGATCCAAATCCAAGGGTGTCTCTCTAGGCTTCATCATGATCTCCTTGAATCCCACAATTGATTGTACCTTAGACTTAGGTCTACTAAATTCCTTTTTCAGCATAGCCTAGATATTGGCCAAAGTGAACACCAGGTTACCAGTGCAGTACTTAATGTACCAAGTCAGTGCATGGTCCTCCAAAGAATTAACCAGCATTGATTTCATGATTTGATCGTCCGTGATACACTGAGCTTCCCACATAGCCTTCGCGATAAACCAAAACAGTATGAATCTTCATCTCCTACACCAACAATGTAAACTTTGAAACGGGAACTGATACTGTTACCCGTTTCGTAGAGATAGCAAAAAAATGACCCGATTTTCAAAAGTGGTGATGCAGAAAACACATGTTTTTTTTAGAACATGGTTTTTGGAACTTTAATTTTTTTTCATGTTCAAGGATGAAATCAAGTTTTAGAATGATAGTGATTTTCATGCTGATTTTAAAAAGTGAGTATTCTACATCACACCTTTTTTTAAAAGACCTATTTTTTGACTTTTAATTTTCTAGTGTGTGAAATGTGAAAAATTATTTTCTCAATTTGATAGTTTTTGAACTCGTCATCTTATTCATATTTTCTTGTTCTCTATCTTAATTTTTTTTTTTTTTTACTTTTTATTGTTTTGCGTTTTTAAATTAGAAATTCGATAGTTTGAATTTTAGATCATCTACATATTTATACATCCTTAATTAATTTTTCAATCCACATGAAATAATTGTTTCTAAAAACACTTTTAACAAGAACATAAAAAATAACCATTTTTAACATAAATATAACAAAAAAACTAAACGTTTTTGATAATTTTTTGCTTAAGATTAACAGTCAAAATACAATTTTTATACAAAAATATTAACTAAAAATGGTCAAATAATAGTTTTTTTATGAATTTCATGTCAAAAAAATAATAATAACAACTTTTTTTTCAAAAAATAATAATTAACTTAAAAATCAATTCGAAATTCACAAATTACAAATATTGAACACATAACAACTTTAATTCAAAATGTCAGAGTCAAAACATTGCAAAGCTTGATTTCCAGGTATAACTTAAATTTAATCAACAATGTCACGTAATCCAAACTCTTCGTCCTCTAGAGTTTCATCATTGTCATCTTCCACAATATTTTAGAGTTTCCTCATCCCCCC
>APFE031105429.1:0-16951 GCA_000404065.3 Pinus taeda
CCATATGTGCTTAGTTAACCTTTTTCTTACTTTAGTTTTTTTTTGGATTTATCTTTCCCTAATGTGTGATGGCGAGGATGAAAGTGAAGTATGGAGTATAGATGGTGATGGTTTCTACAGTGATTTTCTCAAACTTGAAAGTGCTTAAAAAGAAAGCTTTAAAACAACTAAACTAAAATCAATTTTTAAGAGGAAGTAAATGCATCAAACAGTGAACTAATGACAATGGCCCAGTATCCTTGTTGTTGAATGAAAAGAAAGTAAAAACTAAAAGCAAATCAAGCTAAAAGCAAAGAAAATAATTCACACTACTTAAACTTTTCAGATCCTTTACCCTTCAGCTCAATCTACCTTGTGGGAAGCAATCATGAACAAGTCAAGCAATATGATATCTAAATGGCAAGAAATTAAATTGCATAAAAGACACTAGTCACACTACTTGAACTCTTCTGGTCCTTTACCCTTCAACTCAATCTACCTTGTGGGAAGCAACCATGAATAAATTTAAGCAATATGATAACTAAATCACACTACAGTTAGTAATATTCTGATTTCTTGCTAATAGAGTCACTTTGACTATAGAAAGAAACCATAAACTGGTGAGCAGTATGATATCTAAATAACAGAAAAATAAATAAGCAAATCACAAAGTCAGTAGGAAGGACAAGATGATCTCATATGCCAATAGTTATCAAAAAGATGAAAATATGCCAATAGTTATCACTAATCTACAATCAACCGATTGAACACACTTGCATGAATTAAAATTGCATGAATGAAAAATCTAATCTATCAAACTTGAAAGCTATCAAATGACATAATTAAATCAAAGAAAATACTTACAAAATGAAATCTACTCTACCTTACATTCTAATATGCTCCATGACATCTACTTCACATCTCCTTCCATGTTGAGAACATCAAAGCTTTATTCAATTCTTCAAAATTACAAAGTGAAACAAAGCTCTCCAAAGCTTTCAAAAGCCATCAAGGAAAAACTACAAACTCCAAGCTAAAGAACTAACTCCCATAAGCTAAGCTTAAGAACTGAGACTTAAGAACTAACAAATGAATGAGAGAGATCTCCTATTTATACAAAAAGATGAGAAGTCATCTCATTAATAAGAGTCCATGAATCTCTCCCTCTACCTCTAGAGTCCTAATCAAAATAGGAACTGATAAGACACATGTCTTTTTAGAATTACAATACAATTAGGAGATGTGACACATATCCTCATGATCCCATGATTCTTTCCACTCAAATTCGAATTTGGCCTTAGAGTGCCACATAAGGGTCTTCTAGAAGCCTCCTTTCAACCTACACATGTGAACAATCTCAACCCATTTGTTAGGTATAAGCATATGCACATTATTTTCTAATTTTTAACCACAAATTCACTTAAAAGACTTAGAATTAATAAATATTGGAAAAATATAAATGTGGCCCAATGATAATGAAAGTGGGATGAATGTGGTGACATAGTAGTGAAATGGAGGTTAATGGAAGTGATATAATGGACATAATAGTGAAAGTGTAATGGAAATGAATGCCATTTTCAAGACTCAACATCTCCTTTTAAAAATTTTAAATTAATTTGGAGCCATCTTCCCGGAGCCATTAATTCTAGTTTTAAAATTAAATTTAAATTTTGTCTAACAAAGATTTGTTGGAATTGCAAATTTATGTGGTTTACACAATCCAAGTGTCCAAATAAACTTTCAAGACGTTGTATCGATTTATACATTAAAAAATATGGTTTTAAAAATGAAAAGTTATACATGTTGTATAAGCATATATACATATGCACTTATTTATATATGTAAACTTATCCATTCATCAGTGACTAGTTGTAGTGTATTACAAAGTTTGTTAGGTTGCATTGACTTTTAATAAATTTAAAAAATTAGATTCGTGCCCACCAATTTGATTTGTGATTATTCCAATTCTAATAAGTTCCTCATTGTAATTTATAATATTCATTTATATATGAGCAAAATTTATTTAGCAAAATGGTCAATTATTTTTAATAAATTTAAAAAATTATATTCCTTTCAAGTGGCTCCCCACCCACAAATTTCCTAGGGATTTGAAATTATTCCAATTCTAATAGGTTCCTCCATGATAATTTCTTCATTATTATTTATATCGTTCATTTATATACAAGCAAATTTTATTTAACAAAATGATCCATTTTACAATAAGATGTGTAATTCTTTTTTTTTTCTTAAGTTAAAGTTGACCCATGTCAAAACAAATGTGACTTATAATGTTTTGGTGGTTAGCCATGAAAAGTCCATTTCAAAAGTTGTCATGGCTCATTGCTTTGAGAATATTTTAAATTTAAATTTGATAGAAGATATTTATTTATTTCAAATATAATATAATTTGTTTTACTTTACTTATTAATTATAATTTATTTATAATATATTCTTTTATAAGATAGTTTTTCTTAAAATAAGAAAAAGACCTTGAATAAATTTATTCCTCTTTTAATAATAATAAATTCAATATCAACCCTTGATCGGGTGTTATGGTAGATGTGATAGGGTTTATGGTGTCATGTCATCCATTTAATGTTGTTGGTACTGTTATGACCCCAAGAAACTCTCCTAGGTTGTATCTCAGAGATGCTCGAGAACATTACAGACTCAACAAAAATGTTGGAAAAAGATGGATGAATGGAAGGAATGATGCTTATTCAATCCAGATAACCACTCCTACTATTCTTAACCCCAAACATGGGTGAACAGCCCCAGACTACAAGGCTTTAGGCCACCAATTACTCACATTTTGAGGATTAAGTGAATATGGAGAATACTGACCACACCAGCAGATGCACAGGACCCTGTGACGGCCAGTTGCAACCAGTAAAGAGGTCTGCAAGTCTATTTCCTAATGCACAGGAAAGATGACAGCTCTCTGGCACTAAGATAACAGAAACCTACATACACATTCAATGATACATACTAGATTCTAACATAGAGGTGGGATGACAACCCCTCCAATGCTAAACATCAAGAGCACATGAAACATACATAACAGGAACAACCTAGAATAGAGTAGAAGAAGTGGAAAGTGAGAAATTAACAACAAAAGAAGCTTGTGTTAGCTGAAAATGAAGACCAGACGCTGCAGGTATCAAAGTAGTTACAGTCTCCAAAAGTTGAACCTTACATCAGAACTACAACCATCAACCCTCATTACATTGTCTTTTTGGGTATATATAGAGTTTGATTACAAAATTGGTCTGCTGCTCCATGCGTGGAGGGGTCATAATTGACCACCAACCACATTGACTATCTAATACAGGTCTCTAATACAATTTGCTGCTTCAATAAGTGAATTTGACATTCTACAGTGTTCACTTGTCCTTCCTGAACGGGTATCGAAGAAGCTCCATGACTGATAAATGCTTTACCTACTTGAGGCTATCCTTTTCTTGTCTCAAATACAAAATGTGTTGAATGCAGTAGTTGAAGCTTAACTGTGCAGAGCTGGTAGATGATCACTTTCATCCTTTGGCAGCACAGAATATTCAAGTGTGTCACGGATAGTATGGTGGAGGCACGACTACAACAGGGACAAAACTTAGTCATTGGATCGCGTGGATCAACAGCGGGGATCGGTCTATGGAGGATATCGGAAGATAGGAGAGTGGGGAGATCGTGGGTCATTGGATCATGGGCAGGGAAATCTAACGATCGTTAGGTGTGAAAGCTGCAAGGGATTTAATGGCTGGGGACGGTCGGGACAGTGGTACATGGTATTCCCCGCACCGCCTTTAGGAGGTGGGAGGTATTTGTATGTGACTGACTGATCGAATATAACAGCGATGCGTGGCAGATGGGATCGGCGGGAACACCGCTTTCCCCGTGGGTTAACGGGTTGGCAGATTACGGCATCGGGAGGAGTGAATGTCATCAAATCTGGCGGGAAATGATCGGATGGTAGGAAATAACACACGTTTCGTGTGACTGATGTGACAGGGAAAACATCGGATGGTCGGATAACGTTTGTTTTTGGGGTGCGCGGTCATATAGGTTTAAAACTTTAGCGCCGAGGGTTTTACACAGGATTTTGGTAGAAAAACAGAGATGAAGGGGTTAAGGGAAAATAAGGCGAATGAAGGGAAAGTGAGGAAACAAAATAATGTGAGCCCCCTTCAAGCACAAAATAGATGGCCAAGCTGCCTTTGAGCCTTAACAGTTGAATTAAATAACAGAGCTAACACTGGCTCCTTTTGGGGACGAGATCCTCCCTGTCAGGTCTCAAGAACCTGTAGATCAATGCCTTTCTAGATGAAAACAAATTAGCCAAAATTCCTAGTGTTCCATTGGGCATGGAGTCTCACTGAGCCTACAGTAAAACTGATAAAGTAAAATATTTACAACTTTTAAGGCCAAAGACCCTAAATCACATAAATTTTCAAAAAACGCCCATTAATTGGGCCATCAAAAACTACTTCTCCTCCCATACTTTTTAGTATGAAGGTGTTGTTCCCTTGAATCTGAGAAATGATGAAAGGGCCTGTCCAGAAAGCATCAAACTTTCCATGATTTCCTTTCTTTTCCTTCAGTGCATCCCACTTCAGAACCAAGTCTCCAACTTGAAAATTATATGTTTTTGGCTTCTTGTCAAAAGCTTCCTTAATCTTCTTCTAATGTGTTGCAACCTTTTCAACCAGTTGTTCTCTAATCTGATGTACCTCTACTAAATCAGTGATCCTCTTTCCATGTATTCTTCCTCATTCTGCTCTTCTTGAAGGAATTTTGCCACATGAAGAGTTAACTGAATTGGGAAAACAACCTCAGTGCCATATACTAGCTTAAATGGAGAATTACTTGTGGATTTATTAATAGTCACTCTATCAGCCCATAGTGCATACTTGAGCTTAGAATCCCAATTCTTTTTATTGTCCTCCAACAGCTTCTTAATTATTCTTATCAGGCTTTTATTAGAGGATTCTGCTAGACCATTACCTTGAGGATAATATGAGGTGGAATGAACTAGTTTAATGCCCATTGAACCACACATTTCCACCAATTCCTTTGCCCTGAAGGATGTTGCATTGTCTCTGACTAATTTATGTGGACAACCAAATTTGGTAAAGATATTCTCAATTAAAAACTTCATGACCACATTATGATCAGCCTTCCTGGTAGGGATTGCTTCAATCCACATAGTAAATTAGTCAGTGGCTACTAATATCCATATGTGTTGGCCACTGGAATGTGGATTGATTTCTCCAATGAAATCCAAGCCCCACTACTGAAAAGGTCCTTTTACATGTATTGGTTTTAATGGTAGGGACTTCAATTGTTGCTTTCCTTCAAATCTTTGGCACCTGGCACAAGATTTGACAAATGAAAATACATCAGAAAATAAAGTGGGCCAATAGTACCCAGCTTTGAGGATCTTATGGGCAGTGGTTTTCCAATAATGGTGCCCTCCACACATGCTGGAATGAAACTGCTACATGACTTCTATTAATTGTTCTTTGTCCAAACACCTCAAAAGCACTCCAGATCGATCCCTCCAATAGAGAAATTTTTTATTAATGCAATATTTTATTGCCCTAAGCTTAATAGTTCTGGCTTGACTTGTGTTTGAGCCTGGAGGGATCTCTAGCTTCAACAAGAAATTAATTATTGCAGAATACCAATCACAAGGAGCTAGATTTTCAGCCATTGACTGCTTACTTTCTGATTCAACTGCTTCCTCTTCATCATTTGTCTGACCAATTTCTCCAATTGTGCACAGGAAATTAATATACATTGATCTGCAATTTTCTTTAGCTAGCAACCTGGCAAGACCCTGACCTCTGACCAACTTGGTGGGCTTTAATTCTATATTAAATTCAATCAACTTTGCAATCCATTTAGCCTTTCTTCCATCAGCATCAGGTTGTGTCAAGACATCTTTTATTGTAGTAGAAGCCACATATGCAACTATCTTGGAATGTAGAATATAAACTCTAAAATCCTTCAAAGCTTTGATAAGAGCATATGCTTGTTTTTCCATAATGTCATACCTCAGTTCAGCATCCCTTAAGTTTTTGTTGAAAAATGCCATTGGATGCTCTGAACCTTCTTCATCTGCTTGCAATAAAATTGTTGCAATGGTGTCTTCAGAGGCAAATGAAAATACACGGAACTCCTTGCTGTAATCCAGATTTATCAAAGTGGGAGCCTCCATAATAGCTTTTTTAATGGACTCAAAATATCCTCTTGCTGCATCAGTCCATCTGACCTCTGACCTTTTCTTCAACATGGAGGTAATATACTTCACCAGATCCGCAAAACTTGGGATAAACCTCCTCACAAAATTAATTTTGCCCAGAAAGGACTGGATATCTTTCTTTGATCTCAGGATAGACAAAGTCTGTATTGCTTTTACCCTTTCTGGATCAATTCAGACACCTGCAGCAGAAACAACATGTCCTAACAACTTGCCTTCTTCTAAAGCAAATTGTGATTTTTTAGGATTGATTGAAATCCAAAATCTTCTGCACTTCAGGAATATTTTCTTTAAATGTTACAAATGATTTTGATGGCTGCTGGAGTATATTGTTATGTCATCTAAGTAGATGAGGACAAATTTATCCTTCTCTCCTACAAATGCTATATCCATAGCTCTCTGAAAGGTAGCTCCAGCATTCATCAATCCGAAAGGAATCTTGGAATACATAAAAGTGCCCCAAGGAGTGGTGAATGCAATATTTTCTTGGTCATCTGGATGCACAACAATCTAATTAAACCCTAAAAATAAATCCAACAAAGACATTACTTTGGCTCCTGGGACCTTCTGTAGCAAATGCTCCATCTTGGGTGGAGGATAATTGTCTTTCTTAGAGCATTTGTTTAAGTTTCTGAAATCAACACACAGTCTGATTTCTCCATTTTTCTTCCTCACTACCACCAAATTGGCTACCCATTTTGAATATCTGAGAGGGATTATGATCTTGGCAGCTAGCAAATTTTTAATTTCCTTTTCAATCAGAGGAAGAAGCATAGGATTTATTGGTCTCAACTTCTATTTGAAAGGTATGGTGTCTTTCTCTAGAAGGATTTTATGCTGAATAATCTTTTTATCATAGGTTTCCAGGTCACTATATTCCCAGGCAAACGCATCAGCAAATTTCTTCATTAAATTGCAATATTCAGAACTTTGGCCAGCAGACAGATGGGAAGACAGATTTACATATCTAGGCTGACCTGGACTCCCTATGTCATGCTTATAAACTACAGATTGGTCTTCTTTCTAAGGCACGTCATTCTGGTCAAACAGTCTTTCCAGAGGAATTAAACACTTAGGAATATGAATGTTGGGAAGCTGGACAATGCTATCTTTCCCAATTTTATTTCTAAGCTGGGAATGGGGGTTTTCTTCTAAAGCTTCATTTTCTTGGTCAATTTGCATTTTGGAAAACTCATCAATGACTTGTAGAAACCTATTTAGTTCATCATCATCTTCAAAAACTTTCCAATGCTGGACATTATCAGGCAAGGATGGCCTATATTTGATTTGGACTTCATAAACTAGTCTGGGAGGCATGGGAGGCATAAATAAACTAGCAGACACAACCAGGGAATCAACAAGTTGATGTTTGGCTCTAGGAATATATGAAATACAAAAATCATCAAAAGGATCTTTGAGTCTCCATACCTCATCTCTGCATGCTTTCAGACTTCGGTGCTTTGCCTGAAATGTTTTATTTACTTGTTGAATGATCAAATCAACATCTCCAAACACCTTTATGTTCCTGATTCCTATGTATTTTACTACATTAAGGCCAAATAGCAGAGCCTCATATTCTGCTATGTTATTAGTGACTTGGAAAGCCATCTTAAAATACAAATGTGTGATCTTTTTCTCTGGAGATACCAGCACCACCCTTGCTCTTCTAGTTTCCCTGGAACATGCTCCATCAATGAACATCTCCCAAACCTGACTTCCTTTCTCTTCTTTGGCCTGAACTGTTGGTTTCCTGAGCTGCATTGAGGCTTTCTGATATTCTTCTATTTGGAGGATACATGCTCCAAAATCAGTGTCCACTGCATATATGGGATGATTAGTAGGATTCTTCTCCTCACTGATGATGTATGCCAGTTGTGCTTCTCTGTACAATCTCCTGCTTTCTCCTCCAAAAAATGGGACAGTTGCATAAGATAGATCATTCTATAATGTCCCACCTAGTCTCTTAATCCATCATCTAGACAGCATAATGCCAGATTTGGGAAGGACATCTGCTACCACAATATCCATCATCATACTTTTCATAGGCAGCTGAGTTAAGGTAATGGCCAGGTCTTTGATTAATCCTAAGCATTTCACTTTCCTTGAATCAAATGAGAATAAATCATGATATGGCATGGTGATGTCAAGGCCTAACTCTTCCATGACAGCTTTAGGCATCAGATTGTGGTTGGCCCCTGTATCTAGCAGGCAGTTGTGGAGGATTTTGTCGTGAATAGTCAATGAGACATAAAATGATGGAGAATTATTATCAGCAGGTTCAATCATGGGGCTAAGCACAACAACAGGCTTATCATCTTGCAAATTGATAGTCAATGGAGGTCTTTGTGGTTTCTAGCTCAAGGGCTTCAAGGATAGGTTTTCTAAATACTTCACTCTTTACCAACTCTACAAGAGGCACATATATTTTCAACTTCTGGACTTCTGACTCAAGACTCAAAGAGGAAGGTAACTTATCAGAACCTCTTACCTGTTCAACTAGAGCTTTGAGGACGACTGGATCAGCCGCTGGTCTCTTTGTTTGATATTCTGTGACTCTGTGTGGATAATAGCTCTTTGGGCATGATTCTATTTGACACTTTTTGCATGTGACCCTGGATATATCTTTGCTATTCACTAGTCTGCAAAACAGCCTTTCTGTCCCATTCTTGACTTATTTGTTCCTGTAGCAATGATTCTTCATATGCAGCCAATGTCAAAAATGCAGCACTGCCTTTATCTTCCATGCAGTGAATTTCATCCTCATCTTCAAGTTATTCCTCCTCCATGACTACATTTTGGAAAGGAGCTTTAACCTTCTGATCTTCATTTGTTTCTTTTTCCCTCTGAATGATTTGTAACAACTCATTTGCTCTTTTGAATGGATTTGGATTTCTTGGAGAAAATGTGTTTTGCTGCTTTGTCTTTCCTGAATTATGCCTAACTTTCAGCTTAGATATTTCAGCAGCCAATGACTCTATCATCTTGGTCATTTTATCTAATTTAGGCTCTGAAGATGAAGCAAAGGAAGAAGAAGCCTCACCTCTCTGCCTCCTTCTGTCAGCATGACTTATTAACTTTTCTACAGCCATAATATTAGATTCCACCTCTAGTGTTGCATCTTGCATATCACCTATAGTGGCACATCTTCTTTCTCTCAATAATAGGCAAAAATCCAACTCAAAAGCATTGGCATAAGTGAGTTTGGCAGAGGTGGGGGTAGGCTTTACCTCAGCTGGCATCTGACTATACATACAGTTAAATCTTTTATTAAAACAAGACAATGATTTCCCATTTTCCCTCTTCAGGTTACCAAACTCAGTATGGTAATATAGAAAGTCCTTTTTATCTCCCCAGTGCCTCAAAAATGCTTCATCTAAGGCTTTAATATCAACAATAGGTCTAGGGGGTTATTCTCTGAACCACTTTCTGGCCTCTCCATCAAGGCTCTAGACAAAAACTCTCATCCAAACATCATTTTCACTTATATCTAAGTTATCAGCATAACTATAGAAAGCCTCAAGGTGTTCTTCTACTGTTAGTCACTCCGTACCAGTGAACTTGGGCATATATTTCTGATATTCGCCCACAGGCATAGAATTCAAAGGAACAGGCAAGACCAGGGGTCCATACCTGGTAGCGACAATTCTTTCTATCTTCATAGGGGCTTGCTAGCCTGCCATGACTGGGGTATGTGGAAGGATACTGGTAGATTGATCAGTATGAAACAATGAAATGGATGACAGAGATAAAGGGATGTTATGGATTGTATGGGAAACTTTCTTTGGACTGAGATTCAAAGGGAAACTAGATGGACAAGGAGCTTTATGAATCTCTACAGGTGTTTGTTCACTAGCAACACTAGGCTCTAAGTCTTCAAATTGTGTATTCTCAACTAAAAACTCCTCATGCAGAGACAAATAAGATTTCTTGGGCTTACCTAATCCTGATGCTCCTTTCTGTGATGTTTTCTTCCACTTGACAATCTTCTCAGGGTCAGGCACTGATCCAGTTGGTGATTTTTGAGGATTTCTTCGAGTATGTCTCACAAACTAATCCAGGACTATACTGTGGAGTCGCCAAATAGATGATTACAACCAAAATATGTGCCCAAACCGTGTCTATCATCAAAGCTTGGAACTGTGTCATTCTCTTAGGGAAGCGGAGATTCAATCTCCTCTCCCCGGCAACGACGCCAATTAATGTTATCACCACAATAAACTCTCCTAGGTTGTATCTCAAAGATGCTGGGGAACATTATAGACTCAACAAAAATGTTGGAAAAAGATGGATGAATGGAAGGAATGATCCATATTCAAGCCAGATAACCACTTCTACTATGCTTAACCCCAAATATGGGTGAACACCCCTAGACTACAAGGTTTTAGACCACCAATTACTCACAGTTTGAGGATTAAGTGAATATGGAGAATACTGACCACACCAGCAGATGCACAGGACCCTATGATGGTTGGCTATAACTAGTAAAGAGGTCCGCAAATCTATTTCCTAATGCACAGGCAGGATGACAGCTCTCTGGCACTAAGATAACAGAAACCTACATACACATTCAATGATACATACTAGATTCTAACACAGAGGTGGGATGCCAACCCCTCTAATGCTAAACATCAAGAGAACATGAAAAATACATAACAGGCACAACCTACAATAGAGTAGAAGAAGTGGAAAGTGAGCAATTAACAGAAAAAGAAGCTTGTATTAGTTGAAAATGAAGACCAAACGCTGTAGGTATCATAGTAGTTACAGTCTCCAGAAGTTGAACCTTACATCAGAAATACAACCATCAACCCTCATCACATTGTCTTTTTGGGTATATGTAGAGTTTGATTATGAAATTGCTCTGCTGCTCTATGCGTGGAGGGGTCATAATTGACCACCAACCACATTGACTATCTAATACGGGTCTCTAATAAAATTTGCTGCTTCAATAAGTGAATTTGACATTCTCTGGTGTTCACTTGTCCTTCTTGAATAGGTGAATTTGACATTCTCTGGTGTTCACTTGTCCTTCTTCAATAAGTGAATTTGACATTCTCTGGTGTTCACTTGTCCTTCTTGTCGAGATAAATGCTTTAACTACTCGAGGCTATCCGTTTCTTCTCTCACGTAAACAATGTGTTGAATGTAGTAGTTGAAGCTTAACTGCGCAGAGCTGGTAGACGATCGCTTTTATCCTTCGACAACACAAAATATTTAGGTGTGTCACGGATAGTATGGCGGAGGCACGACTACAACGGGGACAAAACTTAACCGTTGGATGGCGTGGATCGATGGAAAGGATCGGTCTACGGAGGATATCGGAAGATAGGAGAGCGGGGAGATCGTGGGCCGTTGGATTGCGGATAGGGAGATCCAATGGTTGTTGGGTGCGGAAGATGCAAGGGATTTAATGGCTCGGGATGGGCGGGACAATGGTACATGGTATTCCTCGCACCACCTTTCGAAGGTGGGTGGTATTCATACGCGACTGAGCAATCCAATATAACAATGGCGCATGGCAGATGGGATAGGCAGGACAACCGCTTTCTCCGCGGGTTAACAGGTGGGTAGATTACGACATCGGGAGGAGCGAATGTCGTTGGATCTCGTGGGAAATGATTGGACGGCGGGAAATAACACACGTTTTATGTGACTCATGTGACAGGGAAAGCACCGGATGGTCGAATAACGTTTGTTTTTGGGGAGCACGGTCATATAGGTTTAAAATTTATTGCTGAGGGTTTTACACAGGATTTTGGTAGAAAAACAGAGATGAAGGGGTTAAGGGAAAATAAGGCGAATGAAGGGAAAGTGAGGAAACAAAATGATGCGAGCCTCCTTCAAGCACAAAACAGATGGCCAAGCTGCCTTTGAGCCTTAACAATTGAATAAATTAGCAGAGCTAATACGTACACGGTGGGTACTTCACATGCAAATATACTTTTCTTTGAGGTATTTTGTAAAGATATGAAGATTTGGTGAGTTTTGTTGTGAAGAGAGAGTGAGAGTCGAGGGTAAAACCTCGACCTCTTGGAGCTTCTTGTCTGAGAAGGTGAGGTGGGAAACAACCCTAGTGTGGAAAGATTTGGTGTTTCGCACAAGGTGGAGAGGAATTATGGTGTTTATTGCTCTCTGGTGAGCAGAGGTAGTGGTGGCTTTTGCATTTGGGTCACACTAGATGGCGAAATTCAAACCATCTCAATTTGGGTTGCAACATTTGAACAGTAAGTTAATTTCATTCGCTCCAGTATTTTGCCTGCTTTTGGTTGATGTCCTATTTGGTCTATGTGGTAAATTGAGTTGTAAATGGTGTGTGTCTCAACCGTGGCATGTCAATTACCTCTTGAAGTCGTATATTTTGATTGATTTTTCTAAGGTTATTTGATGTCCACGTTTGTATCACCTTAGCAATGTTGGTGATGGCTTCAATTGGATTTTGTGGCAGGGCCTAGCATGGTCAATTTTATTTTCTTATTAAGTCTAGGTTTGTGAGTAAGGTTTGAAGTTGGGTCTCTATTTTTTGGGTCCATATTGCTCCACAGTCTTGGGGTGGTGCTTTTCTATCCAATGGTGGAGGGAAATGAGTTTGTAGATGACTTTGAGTCACCTTCTTCTTTCTTTGGTGGATTTTCATCTAGGTTCCAGGGCTTTGTTTTGTGTTATTGTGATGAGATTGTGTGCTAGTGTTTGGACCTGGTTGAGGGGGATTTGTTTCAATTTGTGTGTCCTTTTGTAAGTAGGGTAAATCGCCATGGGAATCTAGAATTGTCTCTCAATGACATAGAGTCATTTGAAAAGACTAAGATAGAGAGGTAGGAGTGGTGATGAAAAAAATCAGTTGGGACGGAGTGGGTGAGGCTCTTTGCTCATGACTCTATGGGGACACATTTCAAAGAAATTCAACGAGAAACGTGCGAGGAGATAAGGGATTTAGAGATAGAAGTTAGGGAGGAGAGACACTCTATGTCTGACTCTAAATTGCTAGACGACCTCGTAGGGTGGGTGCTAGACCCTAAGCACACGAGGGGTAGAAAGAAGTACTTGAATTCAATTTCAATTCATAGGAAAATGAAGGAACTATTGGGTTTGGTACTGAGAGAAAAACAAGTAGAGAAGTACAAATTCTTCTCTTCCATGGACGATGCCAAAAAGATGTTGACAAACTTGTGGTTCTGTTTGGATAAAATTGATGCTCACCTCATTTCTTCTATTTTAATTAAATTATTTGATTCAAATGTTGAAATTAATATTTGTGATCCACTCCCGGATCTGGGTGATCCTCTTGCCATAAATGGCATTCATGCGACATCACCTCCCCGCGTACCGCCACCTGCTTCGCAGTGTGGAGCCCCAGGTCTTGACTGGAGGAGGGAGGAATGTTTTTATGGCCAACAGGCGGAGCAGAACGGCGCCATTAATGAAGGCCGAAGCCCAACACAGCGTGTTGATTGTTATTTACATGGAGGCTCCCAGTGATTTTACCATTCCGTCGGTTCAGGATTATGCTGTTCAGTTCGTTTTGAGAACTGAATGTGAAGGTGAGAGGGCGTCTAGCCTCAGAGGGGAAATTCGAGCTCGTTCTGGCTCGAATTTGCAGCGCTTCCACTCTACCTGCGTGTTGCGCATTGGAAACCCTTCGATGGCCTGGGGTAAGTGGTTTATTGTTGTCACATAAGTTACATCTGCTCTGTCTCTCGATTTTGTGCTTCTACTGTGTTTTGCTCTGCTTTTCGATTCAGTTTTGTGCCCTCGGTTCATCTGAGGCATAATTCTGGGTTTAGTACTGGTTCGGTTGAGTTTTCGGTGACTATCAGCATTATGAAGCGACCAGGGAAACGCACCCACTCGGGTGAACGACCTTGTAGCAGCAAGCGTCCCTCCGCTCGCCCTCAGCCCACCCCGCTGCTCACAACCATTAATCTCACTTCCTCCCCTGAGGATCCTCCTCCCAGCAATCCCACTCGCCATCTGATTCCAAACAGTGCCTTTCAGTCCACTCATTTTAAATTCCAAAGTAATCTGAACCGCCCTCTGATTTCAGCCCATATTACCATCCTCATGTCTGAAGAAGTTAACCAGGTACCCCCTATTTCTTGCATTAACCCCAATTCCTCTCATAGTAGTGAGCGCTCCTCTGCCAAGAATGCCATGGATGTTAAAAGGGAGGCTGAACCACTTATCCATGTCGATTCGCCACCCTTAATCCCTCCTCTGGTTGACTGTGTTAATTTGGTAATGGACCCCGATGCTGGTACCACCGACAAGATGTAGGAGGGCAACGTGTTGGGTGACAAAGAAGTGCTCAGCCAGGACGACGCTTGTTTGCAGGCCGAGGAGACACAGGGGGACGAGGAAAAATGAACAAGTGGTACTTTGGGTCGCTCTTTTTGACTCTCTGGTGGATGCTCCGGAAGCAATGCCCAGTTTTGGGTTTCTCCTCGCCGTGGCGTATGTTTGGTTCTTGGTCTCGGGATCTCAGCTCTGTTTTTATGCTTATCTTCGGTTCTATCTCTCTCGGCATGTTTGTAAAGCCAACAGAATTGGCTGTATGTTTTTTGAGATTCCCCGGTTTCTACAGTAATGGGGAAGTTTTGTAATGCACTAGGCTTGCGGGCTCCTGCCCCTGCAGCTGCCACCTCATGTAAAATTATTTTATTTACCAGTTAATAAAAATAGCTGTTACCGAGAAAAAAAAAATATTTGTGATCCATCCAATATTTCCCAAGGTAACTCTAACCATCATCAAGGAACAAACATCTTTCATTATATTTTCAACATTCTCTTTAATTAACTACGATATTATCTTGAATCAAAATTATTTTAATTAATTTTATTTTATTGACAATATTATTTTAGATTATTTTATTGATTTAAATTTTATTAATAAAAAAATTATATTATTTAAAAATTATAATTATTTATTAATTTTTTGAATTAAAAAATTAATTTATTATTATTATATTAAAATTTTATAAAATTTATATTTATATCATTAAATAAAATAAATAATATACAACTATTTCCCAGACAAGAAAAAGTCATATAACATAGTATAAACAAAATTTCATAATCACATTCTACAAAATATTTCTAAAATTAAAATAATTTAAAATAATTATAAATATTAAATTTAAAATAATAATCATTTTTTATATTTGATAAAGATTTTTTATTAAAAGTTATTTTTGAATGTAGATTTAATTTTTTATTAAATAAAAAAATCAATATTTATCTTTTATTAATAACAAATAACATCAAAATGTTAAATAGCAAATCACTGACAAACTACATTTTTGTGAGGAGAAAAACAATAGCATAATACTTGCGGTAGGCATAATAAATCACACATAATAATAATATCCACTGCATAATATATGCGGCAGGCATAATAATAATATCGCTTATGTCACTGGCCGAGTTGGCATTTCACTGCCAGGCGGCAATTGTTTTATAAACTGCCTGATTTATTCTTTTGGCAGAAAATTATTTTTCATTGATTTTCCAGACAGCCAAAAATATTTTTTCAGAAAACACGACGCTGCCGAAAATATATTGAAAAACTAATGTGTAGAGGTCAAAATATATATCTCCGATAGTTTAAAATAATAAGGTAATTTAAAAGAGAGAAAAAATCAGAAAGAAAAAACCAGAAAGAACCCATCCCTAGTGAAGTTTAATG
This sequence comes from Pinus taeda, assembly GCA_000404065.3. Classification (NCBI taxonomy): domain Eukaryota; kingdom Viridiplantae; phylum Streptophyta; class Pinopsida; order Pinales; family Pinaceae; genus Pinus; species Pinus taeda. The sequence goes on from APFE031105429.1 coordinate 15,918, forward strand.
CACCCATCATATGTGTATAATGGATATAGATTGAAATTTATTATCCTTTAGGGAAAGGTGAAGACAACATGCTATGAATGGTGAGAGAAGATGGTGCATTCATGACATGGAAGGAGATGTAATAATTTCTATAGTTATTAAATTTTTAGAAGTGGAATGTTGGAGTCTTGGCTACATACATAGGGAATCAAGTGATGGAGGTTGCATCCATCCCGTTAGCAATCAGGGTGTTTAAAATGGCAACAAGTGAGGGCATTTAAAATGATATGTTTTTTCTTTTTCATACATTTAGCGTTCTCTTCAAATTAGTTTAGCTGCACTGACTATCTAGTATTGATATGTTTCTCCCTTTCATTCTTTTTTTAAGTTAATTTGGAATTACATGAGAGGCCTTTGTGTCAGAATTAACGAAAACATACCCATCCAATCTTATACTCTACATCTTAATGTCAGAATAAAAATATTTTATCAAATATTAATTCTCAATCTTACCCCTCCATCTTTTTTTTTTCAAAATGAAAAAGTTTATTAACATAATAAGTACCAAAAGTCTATTAACATAATAAGTACCAAAACTTACCAGAAACTCCTTTCCATTGTGTTTACTACCGATACTTGCTACCGATACTTGCAAGAAATGTGTGTACATTATGTCTAATACCAATATTGACGAGAAGCTTGTTTCCATGATGTCTCCATCGAAATCAATATTGTAACCAATACTTATTTATTAAATAAATGGGACAAAAGCCCTTACACTAAGGTTGTCTTTAGCAGATACAGATAAAATATGCACTGAATTGAAAAGAAAGAGATGTAGCTCTCAGGTGTGGCCTGCACGTGGAGACTACACTCACAAAACTTGAGAGATTTCTCTCGTTCACTCTATTACATTCAATCAAAAGATTACATCATTAAATACAATACTAGGAAAGAGGAAGTTGTAACCAAACCCCATAACTATAGGAACTAATCCTAAACTAGGGAGATAGTTACAACAATGTAACCATTTTCTCCATTAATAATAAAATAAT
>APFE031105430.1:0-14487 GCA_000404065.3 Pinus taeda
TAGACTTATCATGCTCTTCGTGGCAATTTTTTTTAGGGAAAACATGAAAAATCACCCTGGTAGGATGAGAAACATAACAATAATTGTGTTCACATTCTCTACAATGCTAGACAATTTCCCTTCTTTTCGTCCTCCATGGCTGAGGTTAAACTGTCGAGCTCTTGTAAGCCGACTTGATTGCATGGAGAATCATCCTCTTCACCTCTAACTTGTCTGGTTTCACCCTCTGATTCTTGCGCAGTAAGCGGAACTCTTCAGTCAACTGAATACATTGCTCCAAATTTTCAGGCGATACAAATCCATGGCAACTTTAATAGATGACTTTAGGTTCTGAACTTGATGAGGACACCGATCTGGAATAAAGACTGCCTTGTAAAGATTTTGTTTGAATGTCCATGCCTCTACCCGATATTCTTCTTTTAGTTTCCCTTATGATACTCATTAGGGAAATAATCTTATCATGAATTGGATTAGTAACTTGTGTAAGATGCTTATTTTCAAGGTGCGTGAATTCCCCCTTGTGTTTCACCAAATAATCTTGTAACTTGGGTATATCCTCTCTCCGAAAAACATCCCAAAGAGCACCTCCAAATTCACAGTCTTTATTTTCAATCTTGCAGCCCATCACTTATTCTGTATTTTTCTCTCAATTTATCTATTTCTTTTGTTTGGAATCTGTGAATTTGACTTCGGTTGTATGCGTTATAATATTCACAGCATCACATCCAAGTGTAGCTTAATGATTGAATCCCCTCTTCTAATATGCTAATATGCTCTTCCTTTGTGCCATAGGCTATGTAAGTTTTGGGACCCAAATTAGGGTTCAAGGAGTGCTTTGGAAGCTTTGTGGCAAGATTTAGAATCCCAAATTTAGGATGGGTGTACTCCTTGAAAAGTAAAGAATTGTTGGTAGACGCCCTTCACCAAGCTCATGGTAGCAAGAAAGATAAAGATCATACTCACAATCATCACAGCTTCTATAGAAACTTACAATAGATGTGTGGCAGTTGTCACAAAAATCATGATTGTCTACCTTCACATTAGACACTCAATCTCCAGGTCTTATGCCGGTTTTTTCTTAATTTTGGACTCCCCCTCCAGTCCGAGCATTTGGTCACCATGAATCATGGTGACCAAATGCTTGGACTAGAGGGGGAGGCCAAAATTCAAAAAAAATGGGCAGAAGACCTCGAGATTGAGTGTCTGATGTGAAGGTAGATGATCGTCATTCCATGGTCACTTGGAGAAGAATGTGGAGCTCTGAATCTGGTGAGTTTCCATGGATGGATATGGTGGCAGGTGGTGTGGAATGTGCATTTTTTGGAGGGTGGCAGGTGTATTTTTGGGAGCTCCTGGGGTGTGGCAGATGTATTTTTGGAGGCACTTGTATTTTCTCCTGCCCATAGGCTACCGAAACTTTGAGTAAAATAACTAAGTGTAATAAAAAATCCAAGAGAACTAAACTTTGGGGCACCATAGGCTAGTGAAACTTTGAGTAAAATTAACTAAGTGCAATCGAAAATTCAAGAGAATTAAACTTTAAGTAAAAGTAATGCATGCTATTGCAGAATTTGGATAAAATCAACAAACAAAATCACAAAAGAACAAATCTGCAATAAGACCTCAATCTGAATAACCAATTAAAAAAACTTGGAAAAATTAATTAAATAATTTGAATTATCAATTATTTTCTTAAAAATTTGGTTAAAACACTAAATCGCATTCGATATTTAAAAACTCAAACAAAATTAATTCAATTTCAACGCGATATCAATCGCTGTATACAGTATAATAAAAAGGGTAACTGTAACCGAACGAAGTTTTAATGAGGTAGGTTTTTAAGGGTTTTAATTGGTTACAGATAAAAATATATAAGTGTTAAAAACCATGGATTACAGTATCACATGGAACATAACGGAATACAAAGTAGGTTATATATAAAAAACCTCAGGTTAAAATAACACATGGTGCACAATACAGTGAAAGAAGCCACACGTTAAGCTGAATCCAGAGATATGCCTTGATTGAAGCAATGAATGAAAAAATTAAACGTATTAAAAACGGTATGATAGAATAAAACTATTGACGAGGAAGCAAAGCCATCAAGGGTAAAATTCTTGCGGAGAAAATAGAGACTTAATACGGTGGCTCAGGCCCACGGCACAAGGGTATAACAAATTATTGAAAAGGAAACAGAGCGAGCCTTAAAACCATGACTGATGTGGGCACAAGGGTATAACAAATTATTGAGAAAGAAACAGAGCGAGCCTTAAATCCATAACTGATGTGGGCACAATAAGAGAAAACAGAACCTTAAATCCATGCATGGCTGATGCACACGACCCAATACACAAAATGTTAAATCCTAACCAATACACAACACAATATACAATATGAGTTATACTCAAAAGGAAAACAACCCACGGGTTTATCGAACAAAGAACACAATACACAGAAACCAACCCACGGGTTTATCGAACAAAGAACATAATACGCAGAAACCAAGTTATGTCCAAAAAAAGCATGGATAAACTAATAAAGAAGAGGTTATACGGGATAGAACCACAAAGTAAAATAAGCTAATACGCAGTAGATTAAACCCAAATACACAGCTATGGGTAGTGATTCTTGAATTTGCACGGAATAGGATAAATTGATGAACCTAGAGTCAAATATTTGTTGGAAGAATTAATGCAGCGCTATGGAATCCCTAATTTCCACTTTAGGGATCTCAGTTACTGATTTGTAACTTTTACCAACACCTACAGGTTTTGGTGTAACTGCAAACCTCTACATGGTATGAGATCCTGGATAGAGGTTAGATTCCCTAGTTGCTTTTGAGGGGAGGTGTTGGAAGAATCGCGGCACCTCGTGGAATCCATAATTTCCATCCTGAGATCTTAGTTACTGATTTGTTTGTAACCTTTACCAACACCTCTGGGTTTTAATTTTCACCCTAGAATCTTAATTTGTAACATTTACAGACACCTGTGAATTTTGGTGTAACCGCAAACCTCCACAAGACCGATTAAAAGTATGAAGGAAAAATTAAATGTAATAATAAATGGATTGAATAAAAAATTAAATAAAACAAAGCCTTAAATTCAATAGAAATTTTTGAAAGAAAGAGAGCCTTAAACTAATCAAAAGAAACATACCGATACAAGGCCAAGGGCCATCTCTACATACCTCGAATTGGGATTCGATTTCATTTCTTCAGCCAAGTAATTGGAATTAATTGGAATTAGTGAGATAGGCTTTGAACAACAGCAACGTCAACCACCTATTTCTTTCTTACCACCCTACCATGCCATTTTCTTACCAGCATCAGCATCAGCCTCCTCTATCCCACACAATCGTGATTGACCCAAACACGAGGTCGACCTACACCTAGACAAGGACAAACCCGAAGTCAAACCACACAGACAGCCAAACACACACAAGCATAGCTAGACGTGATAGGGATAGAGGAGGAGGAAGATGATCGAAAAATGAAAAGACAATATATTATATGTAGGGATTCCCCAGTGCCCTTCAAACGCTACAAGAGCTTTACCGCATCTAAGATTAGTTTTATAAAGTCCCTACTCTCTCCTCAAGTTGAGACTTAATGCTTTTTGGTGCAGCTTGCTTTTGTTTTTTTTCGGTGGTTCTTTCTTTCCATTAATGATTTTCGTTTTTTTCCCTTCCCTTCCAAATGCACATCTGGCAAATAAGGTTTCAATTCATGGTTTTACCGTTTTTTACTTATTCCATTTGGTTAGTCACATTATTATAGTAAATAATTCATGGTTTTATGGTATTTTACTCATTCACATTATTACGGATTGTGGATTCAATTCTCATTTTAATATCTTATTTATTTTTAGGATGTTGGAAACAAGGCGTTCAAAGGCGGTATTACTCGAGCCTTTGCCCGACATACTTATGTTACTTATTTTTAATTTTATATAATAGTTATATGAAATTTATTGGTATTAATAATTTCTTTTTAATTGCAAAGCATCTTGACAAATATGTAAAAAAAAATTTAAAAAGTTTTTAAAAAGGTAATGTATTTTTACAATGAAGGGGAATTAGTGTATAAATGATAAAAGTGCAATTGAAAATGTATGTGCTTAGGTATTAACAAATCTTTACAATGAAGGTCAAGGTCTTCCATTTTGACAGGAATTATGCTTCTAAAAATGGAAACGGATTTTTACAGTGAATGGAAAGGTCTTCGATCTTGATAGGAATTAGTGTAGCCATATAAATGATAAAAATGCAAGTGAAAATGTGGGCACCCACGTATTAACAAATCTTTACAATGAAGGGCAAGGTCTTCTAACTTCACACAAATTAGTGTAAACTTATAAACGACAAAAGTGCAAGTGAAAATTTGTGTGCCCACGTATTAACAAATCTTTACAATGAAAGGCAAGATGGGCAAGGTATTCAATCTTTATAGGAATTAGTGTAGCCATATAAATGAAATGGCTAGTAAATAAAAAATCATGAAGATCTCAAAACTCATAATTAAATCTAATTGGTTCTCTATTTGAGAGGTGGAATGTAGAAATCGAAAATCTACCTTGGATGAACATTACTTTTGAAGTTGATAGCTCAAAGATTTTCAATAATGCCAAGGCTAAAATTCAAGGCAAGGAATTCCTCCAAATCATCAAAGGTTGATGTTTGCTAGGCACGAGCATGAAGATGAAAGAAATGTACTAGTTGATTATAATATTCAGAATAACCGACGTGTTTGTGTCCATACATCTCCCAAGTAATATATAGGTCTTTGTCATGATGTTGACTAGCTCTGGTGTGAATACTAAAATTCAAGATAAGGAAGGAATTCCTCTAGATTAGGAAAGGTTGATCTTTGTTGGGATAAGAAACCTTGAGATACGAGTTTTGCAGGCTTATCCTGAAGGAATTGACTCACCCCTCAGTTCTTTTTCCATGTAGTAGTATGCAATTTTTTTTCAATCACTTGAACTTCAGAGTTAGAAATAATTGACAATGATAAGGAACACATTTTAGTTAAGGATGGAATTTCTCCATAACCATACAAGTTGATCTTTCTTGGTAAGTAAGGGAAACTCCTATAAGTAAGGGAAATATTATTGGCCTTAACAATGGTGTAAAAACCACATTTAATGAGGTTAGCACGATTGTCACAAATAGTAGAAGCAAAGATGTTCCAGAGAAGAATAATCATCATTTGATCTTTTTTGATAAGTATGGGCAACTACTATAAGGGCGGGCAAGATTATTGGCCTTAACAATGGTGTAAAAACTACATTTAATGAGGTTGGCACCATTTTCAAAAATAGTCGAACGAAAGATGATCTAGAGAAGGATACTCATCTTAATAATTCATGTGATATAAAAGTTGGTTCCTATTCTTTCCATTTTTATTTTATACTTATTTTAAAAGGCCAATAGGTATAACTTCCACTATTCAATTTGGTTTATTTACCCTTTTCCTTGTTCACTTAAAATATTTCCTCACGTCACTGAGTTATTGTGCCTTTCTTGTATCTCCAATATATACTCATCATATGAAGTTGTCTAGTTGTGGTAATTATTTGGAGGCTTTTTGTCCTTATGTGTCTTCCATAAAAAAATTCTATCTATTATTGGAATAGTATTTTTGTCTATTTTACTTATACAGGAGACAAACTTCCTAAGTTCTTTTATAAATGTAATTGAATATTGTTTATGAACCCTAATGTAGCTTTTGTGGAGGCACTTGAGTGGTCGAAATTTTTTGTAACCAATTTTTTCAACTGGAAGTCTATATATTTTCTGTGAATTATTGTGAATTATTATTTAGTATATACATTTCTCAACTATCACTACTCTTCAATTTTTTTAGTTAGCCCAATGATAAACATTTTATTTTGCTTTCTCTCCTAACAAGATGTGCACACTGAAGAAGACTTGAACAGATTTTTAATAGCCAAGATTTTAGTTCTTTCTCTCTTTTGCATGGCTACTATTCTCAATGTTCCAATTTCATATGCCTTCTTGAAACTTGTGATTTTTTCTCCTGCAAAAATTTTGTTTTGATCTCAGGTATGTGCTTAATAGTTTTCAAAGAGTATGTATTTCAACGTCAACATTACAAGTCCTTAAACTAAAATCATATTGATTTAGCTTGATTGCATTTTCCTATTTAACATTCATGAAAACTACTATAATACATCTCTAGGAGTTGATGTTATTGGGAGATTGTTTGTTTCAGTATATATTGTGGATATGATATGATTTTCATAATGGCAAGTCTTATGTATGCATGAAAATGTTGGATGGTGTTGAAAATTTCTTGTTTGATAGTATTCGCCCCATTTTTAGGGGATTCATTTATTCAAAATGCTAGTTGAGTGTGCAATTTTGAATGAAAATGAACAACTAAGCTACATTATTAGCCCCTGGCAACATCTTTCAGTAATTAATGATTTCCCTTATAAAAAATCATGGTAACAAATAGTGTTGCATGCAATTCTATTAGTTTCATACTATACAAGATTGAGGCATGATAAATGACAAATAATTTCAAACCTTTTACTATGTAGATAGAGTATAATGTCCAGTAATTTCACACAAGTTCCTAGATAATGTTACAAAATGGTTCAACTTTTATCTTTGATGGTTGATTACTTGTAATGAAAATTTCTATTCCATGAATACATATTTCCCTTCCATGCCAACTTGGAATCATTCTTGTGGAATTGTATTATGTTGTCATGTTCAATAATTAATGTGTTGCATATCCTTTGTGTTTTATTTCTTCAATCATTTCACCATCCAATTTGGGAGCGAGTTGAAGAGAATCTATTCGAATTTGTCACTACTACTTTTACTTACAAGGTATTTGTGTAGTCTTAAGAATTAGTTCTTCCAATTCATCTTAGGTGCATCATTTCTTTTCTTCTCTTAGGTTCTTTTTAATTTTAGATTTGTTTTCCTTACAAGTTTATGCCCTTTCTTTAAAACAAGATCAAAATATTTTTTGTCTTAAAATGAAAGAAACGATTACATTTTAAACCCTTTAGTTATGATCGATGATAAATTCAAAACAAGAAAAAAGTAATAAAAAAATCCACCTTAGTATGTCTTACCCAGTGGTACTTATTTTAATTTATAGTTGTTTGAAATAGTGCAAAGAGTCTATTTTTTTGGCAAAATATTCTGAAATTAGTTTAACCAAAATTTTGCGATACAGGAAATGGTTACAGATTTAGCACTTTGGCTATGCATGATGGAAAAGTCAAACCTAAGAAAAACGAATATCTTAGTATACCTTAATCCATGATACCAATTTTAATTTTCACTGTGTTTGAAGTAGCTTCGAGGAGAAGGAGTTTTTAGTAAAATATCAGTGAATTAGTTTCCACGCACTTGATATCTTTTGGAATTTTGTAGATTGTCACACTTTTTTTTTAATTTACCTTCAAACATGGCATTGGAACCAAAGTTTATTTGTAGTTATATGGATAGAGAGAAAATTTATCTCTTACTTCTTGGATTTCTTTATTGAAAATATTGTTTGATTTTCATATACCATTTTTTTGTTTTTTTGTTTAGCATGACTAAGTAGAGTGAAAAATGAGATAATATTGATGGATAGCCTATCCGCTCTTGGTAGAATAATTTTTTTTTCCAATGTAAATAAGATCGATAATTTTCCACGTAGTAGAGAAATTGTTTGGGGTAATATTTAGAGTGGGTTAATATTCCATGGCTTTTCAAAATAAAAAATAAAAATAGTTGTCAATGTTTACATTTTTTTAATTTATTTGCTCAATGTTTATGCTTTAAAATTATTTTAACTTAAAATTCATTAGAACTCTCCATGTTTTTCAGAAAATATCATTAAACATTTTACATTATGCATATTGGGGAGTATTAATGTTAGACAAGGTTTACAAGCTTTAAAACAAACTTCCATCCTTTAAGTTTTGCTACTAGATAGAAACCTTCTAGAAGAATGAAAAAAATGGTGCAGTTGTGGAAAATATATAAGAGAATTAAGTGAGTAAAAGAGAAGAATAACATGAGACATTGTTGAATAAAACTGACATATGGGGAATAACTAACAAGGAATAAAGTTGTGGGTCATTTAATGTTTTCATGTTGTGAGCCTTTGTGACATAGTACTGATGAAATCTTTAATGCCAAGGGTGTGTACATTTCATGATATTTTTTCTATGAAATGATGTAAGACAATTTAGGATGCATAAATGTAATTATATTACAATTTAGTGAAAGAAACAACAGATTCTTATTTTATTTCATTAATGTTTTTTTATGCATGTCCAAGTTTATTTCACCTTCATGGCTTCTTTTGATCACAAGGATAACTAAGGAATTTGTCATTGTACATATATAATAAAAATATGAATATTTTTAGTAGAAGGGTCGCAACAGGAGGTGATCTAGGTGTTACCTATACTAAACAATGTGTTTTGTTGAACAATTATTTCGTTCTTAATGAAAAGTATTGCCTTTCTCCTTGAGTGTATATCCATTTTATTAGATTTCCATATATTTTAATCTTTTTCCTAAAATATATTTATTAATTTGTCAATAACCACCTAGGGAAGACATATAAATCAAATGGATCCAATTGAAAATAAAATTCAATTGATGATAACCATCAAAATGGGTAACCCATTATTCCTGTCACATTTCATAGATTAAAAAAAAACTAGAAATTAACTAAATTATAACTTTATTACAAATTATATTATGGTTATTTATAAATTTAAAGAAATTGAATGCATATTTTAAACACAACAAAAAATGTTAGTTAGCTATGAAATATGTAAATATTACCATGAATGTTCTAACATATTCCATGGTGTTTAAACATCTTCCATCAACCTAATACTTATAACTATGGTGATTAGCATAATTATAGGCATATATAATGTTTGATCCACTAACTTATGTACCAATTGTTGGGGTGCAAAAGGTGGATCATTAATTCTTATTGCAATGTTTATATCATGTTGTTCTATTTCCTAGTTAGAGCATTCCAACCAAATATCCATTTTGTGTTGATCTCTTTATAGCATAATATTGTTACTATCCAACTTAATATGTCATCAAACCTAGAATGCTTGGATGAAGCTTCATCACTATCAAACTGCTTGGATCGGGTTTTATCTTGACCATCATTTTCTTCTATAATTTTTATTGTAGTAGCATGGGGTGAATCACAAGTCAAGTCGATGTTTAATTTTTTCTTTCTTGTTGGGTTCAGTCAACTATCCTTGTTCCTATGCCTATGATGAGCTTCTTTCTATGTTGAGTTTGTCTAGAGTCAATTGTTTATTGTTCAATGAATAATATTTTCCATGTCCAAGAAACAACAAGACGTCACTCCCAATAGATTATTCTAGAAATTGTTCCAATTTTCTAGGATTCCTTTTTTCCTACCCTTATAGGGTATCCTCAATAAAATTTCATGTAATTGAGTGTAGATTATATTGTTGTTGTGGGTGTTCTAATTGAATACCTAGAAAGATTTGATTCTCATTTATTGTATATGTTTATGTCCCTATTGTTTTCCAAGTTTGTGAATCTTTTCTTCCAATATTCTTATGAGATTATGTCACAGGTACTAAGAGCTCAAATTCAAATGGTTGTGTATAATTATCTTTCCCTTTCTTCTTCTTGTTCAACATCTAGAAGGAGTAATCGTATATCCCCTTGTTCTTCTAGAGCTTGTGGTGGAATTGAGAATATTACGTTAGATTATTAACTCATCTCTCTCTCGCACACACACACACACACACACACACACACACACACATATATATATATTTAGTCAATTGTATGGTGATAGAAAATCTCTTGTTTGTATACATATAAAGAGTGAGCATACCTTTGTAGGGAGAATTGAATGTACGATGAGGGAGGAAACAATTTTTGTATTTGCTAAGGGAGGAAACATTTTTAAAGATTTTCGGATGACTAACTAATGAAGTTTGTTTCACGTCTAACCAAATTAGTAAAGAGGGGAAAGGAATGGACTTATTAAAATTTTCACATTTATACCAGTTCATATTTAGCATGTCATCAATGTGTTTTTCCTAGTTGTATATTTTTCCCGTCATGATCATTAGCCAATTTATTGTAAAATATTGAGTTTAATGTTAGAAACTCTCCCTATTCATGCAAAATGACTCTCTCATTAGGAAAAAATTAGAAATAAGAAAAACAAATTGAGATATCAAAAACATAATTTAACAATACATATATTTAACACAATAATATAAACATGAATACATAGGAACCGATTAAAGAATATTTATTATTCGTATTACATTGAATACTGAAAATCAGAAAAAACCATATAGAAATATACAAAATAGTATTTTAGAAATTTTATAATTTTGAAATACGTATAACTAAATATAAAAATAAAACAAATATATACTTGATTAATATTAATTGATGGAAGGAATAATAGTTTAAATGAACTTCAGACACCAACATTAAGATCTTAACTGATCTACAAAATATACAAAATCATTGTATCATCTCCTCCAGATCATTATCATATGTTGACTCACCAAAAGTGCGTTTTGGGTCAATATCGATAATCAAAACCATTACCATATGTTGGCTCATGAAAAGTTATTTCTAGGTCAATATCTATAATTAAAATATCATCTCCAAAATACACAACATTTATTATATTCCTTTCTTATGGGATCGAATTTGGAGTTACACTTGATTCAACTTGATCACTATGTTATGCCACTTTAAGTACATAAAAGCTATAGTTTTAATGTTATAGTTAATGTGTTAGATATTAAATTGATGTGTGTTGTAAAATTTCAAGAATTATAATGTCATGATGGTGAATTGTACTAGGGGTCATAGTTTCTAGAATTCATTGTGTTTTAAAGATCATAGTGCACTATGTTTTATTTAATTTTAGAGTTAGCCCTTAAGAATTATCAAGTGTCATTGATTTTTAATAATAATAGAGGTTGCATTATGGAAGAGTTCGTAATTATCTAAGAGTATCACTGATAACGGTAAACTAGCCATTATGGGTAATATTAGTGTTTTGATATTCATAATGGATTTTTCTTAAGGGGCACATATTGTATCAAATATTATAGTGGTTAGAGTGATTAAATGTTACATTAAATAAGGGGAACAATTTTGTGGGTGACTATATACTGCAATATATAGAAATATCTAATAGTAAATTCATTTAATTAGTGAATTTATAGACACATATATTAATATATATATATTTATAGATCAAAATATTATTGGTAAACCCAATGTGTGTTTCCTTATGATTTCCCTCATTGTTTTAATACAATAACTAATTGGTTGTACTTAAAAAAACCCTTAGTGATTTAGTAGTTAGGTTTTTGATACTCCTAAGCTTTTGCAAGGCCGTTAGAAAGATTGAAAAAAATAAGTTATCTAAAAATTTGAAATAAATATGTTATTTATATATTTATGATTCAAAATTTCCAACGTAAAAGTATTTAGAAAAATGTAAATTAATTATTTTTTAATTAATAATGAAGAGGATTATTAATCCATATAACTTTAGTGAAGATGATTATTAATTTGTATGATTTTATTTATTAATTAATAAAGTTATTTTATTAGTGAAAAATGTTATTAAGCCATATGACTTTTAATAATAAAAAAATATGTATAATTACTTTCACCGCTTTTTGGTGATTGTGTGAATTCAAACCAGGTCAGATACTATGAGTCACTGAGATAAATATTGACATTTCAAATTTAAGCATTAAATTTTTTGGTAATGGTGTGAATTCAAACCGAGCTCAGATATTGTGAGTCACTGAGATAAATATTGACATTTCAAATTTAAGCATTAACTTTTTTGGTAATTGTGTGAATTCAAACTGGGTCCGATAGTATGAGTCACTAAGATAAAAATTGACATTTCATTAACTTTGAGCATATTGTGTGTACTTTGAAGAAACCAATTTACAGTTTACATTTTTAAATGTTACCATTACATTTCTAACTTTGAAATTTTCATTTTTTACAACAAATCAATTAAACAATGAGTCTTTCTAAATTTGAAACTGCGTATTTTAATATTTAACTTTTAAATTTTTACTTTGCCATCAACTGTTTGGTCTTTCTTACTCTCAAAATTTCAATCTTTTACGTCAAAAACAGTTAACAATTTTTTTAAATTTAATTTTTAATCTTTTATTTTACCTTTCTCTAAAATTTAAAGGTTAATTATTTTAGTTTGTATTCTTTTAATTTAATCGTTGGCCTTTTTGTGAAGCCAATGTAATTAATATTTTTCTTTTCAAATTTAGTTTATTTTTGCTATATTTTGCTTTACTTTCTAAATTAAGGTAACTTTTTGGTTTTATGGGCTGTCTTCTTGAATTAGAACCGTTTTTTTCATAGCGGCGGCGGTTTTGAATTAGTGTTTTCATGGGTAACGCCAATGTTGTTGTCTCTGTATCTTTGTTGGGGGAGCGTGAGAATGAATATATGATATGATGGTCGTGCGTTCGATCTATATTTTTGATGGGAGAGCGTGAGACTGAATATCTTTGAAGGTCGTGTGTTCGTTCGATCTGTATCTTTGTTCGGAGAGCGTCAGACTGAGTATATGAAAGTCGTGTGTTTGATCTATATCTTTGATGGTAGAGCCTTGGATTGAAGATCTCTGAAGCTCGTGTTCGATCGATGCGCAACCCACCTAGCACTTCATAACAATACTTCCCATCGCACTGGAGGTAAGTAGCCATTTTTGTGAATTTGAATTATCTTAACATTATTGAACAATGAATTTTCTTTTTCGATATTTTTTTTAAACTCCAGTTTATAATTTTTTCCTAAAACTATGGATATTCTTTATGGATAGTTTTGTTTGCACATTTGAAGCCATGCCTTTTTTCGAGACTTTTTTAAAATATGGTTTATAATTTTGTTTTACAACTATGGATAGAGTTTATGGATAATTTTATTGGTACAATCATTGTTTTAAAGTGTTGTTTAAAAAAAAAAATGTGCAACTGGATATAGTTTATGGATAATTTTGTTTGAACGATCACTGGTTTATAATTATTTTTCTGCAACTATGGTAATACTTTATGATATTTTTCGTGTTCATTGTACTTTTGTTTACACATTGAAAAGTATAAACACTTCGTCATCAACACTCATCCTCAATTACTATATCGGCTCAATCCTTTTCACTGAATTTTGGTGATTACTCAGACATCAATCATAGATACTGGTAACCCCAAAATTATTATCCAAAAAACTAGATTACGAATTTGAATCTATGGAAATTCATGCAAACGTTCACCTGGGTTTGTCAAATGACGGATTGGAAATGTTTGTTGGGTGGGTAATACACTTTGATGTCTCATTTTTTAACTCTATTCGCAAATAGATTCAATTTTTTTTATTGGAATTGGAACTTTGGCTTAGATCATATATTTTCAAATCTTTAGTAGAAAAATAAATTCAATATTATAAATTGTATTTTTAAATATAAAAAGTATTATTAATATTTTTAAATATAAATTTGTAGAAATATGAATATGTAAAAAATAACTATTTTTTTTGCAAATAAAAAACGGAAATGTTGTTTTGTTAAACGACACTACACTTTTATGACTTGGTGTTCACTTTTCATGTTCACCACTCTTACAACTTTAATATTCAAAATCATGAGTGGCCACACATAATATTTATTTCCTTTACCATAACTTTGTTAGTGAAATTCTAAAAATAATAGTTGACTTAAACTAGAAAAGTAAATTAAGTTTTATTAATTAAATTGTTGTTCTCATAATTACTTATTTATATTGCAATTTTTATACATATTATTTGTTATATTATCATGTATATATTTTTATATATAGGTGGAGGTGGTGGCATTGCTGGTGGATGTGGAGAAGTTGTAGGAGGAGGAAGCAAAGGAAAAGGTGGTTAAGGAGGTGGTGGTAGAGGTGGAGTATGAGAAGGAGGTGGAGGAGGAAGAGGAGGAGGTGGTGGAAGAGGTTGCAAAGGTGGAGGTGGTGGAGGAGGAGGAGACGAAGGTTGAGGTGGCAGAGGAGGTGGAAGTGGTGGAGGAGGAGGAGGAGGAGGAGGACGTGGTGGAGGAGGTAGAGGTGGTGGAGGTGGAGGAGAAGGAGGAGGGGGTGGAAGTGGTGGAGGTCGAGGCAGAGGTGGAGGAGGAGGGGGTGGAGGTAGTAGAGGAGGAGGTAGAGGTGGAGGGGGTAGAGGAGGAGGCGGTGAAGGCAGAGGTTGTGGAGGAGGCGAAGGCAGAGGTGGTGGTGGAGGTGGTAGAAGTGGTGGAGGTGGTGGAGGAGGAGGTGCAAGTGGAGAAGGAGGAAGAGGAGGAGGCAAAGATGGAGGTGGTGGAGGAGGAAAAGGAAGATCCAGAGGTGGTATAGGAGGTGGAGGTGAATGAAGTGTAGGTGCAGGAGGAGGTGGTGCTCGAGGAGG
>APFE031105431.1:0-33301 GCA_000404065.3 Pinus taeda
TTGAAAATTAAAAGCTATTGTTCCCAAGGATTGTAGCCATTGGACTCCTAGTACAACATCAGCACCTCCCATTGGAATTGAAAGCATTGGGCTAGTCAATACATATTTTCCCATGGATAGCTTGATATTATGGCACTTTCTACAACAATTTATTGTTCCTCCATTTGCAGCCATCACTTGACACTCTGGTCCTGGATATAAGAAGCAATTCAATTCTTTTGCTACC
The DNA here is from genome assembly GCA_000404065.3 of Pinus taeda. Classification (NCBI taxonomy): domain Eukaryota; kingdom Viridiplantae; phylum Streptophyta; class Pinopsida; order Pinales; family Pinaceae; genus Pinus; species Pinus taeda. Next base: position 227 of record APFE031105431.1, read on the forward strand.
TTACAATGAATAAAATTGTGGGTACTTCCTGAATCAATCAACACTATTACCTTTTTCTTCTTGATTTGTACTTCTATCTTGATGGTTTGAGGAGTGGTAATTCCCGCCAATGCATTACAAGATATGGTCGGATTCATTTGTTCTTCATCTAGGCTTTGTTCCTGGAGTATATCCTCTTCTTTTGACCTTCTTGCTCCTTTTCTTCTTCCTCTTCACAAATGTAGAATAATTTCCTCTCAGCACACTTATGACCTTTAGTGTATTTACTATCACAACTATAACAAAGCCCTTTTGCTCTTTTTTCTTCCAATTGTTGTGGTGTCAACCTTATAGGTTGTGGAAGACTGGGGACAACACTTCCATCTTTATAGTTGTGAGTGGTATGCTTCTTGGTTGCCATAATTTTGCTTTCCATTTTTCTTGCTAACCTGAATGCCTTCTCTAATGAATCAGGTTCCCAAAGGCAAACATAATGTTGGATATTATCTTTAAAGACCCTATGAACACATCAATCCTATGCTCCTCTGGAATATCTTTTACCCTTATGTTCAATTTTTGGAACTCCTCAATGTGCTCCATTATTGAACCCTTTTGTTTGAGACTTATCAATGGGCTAAAAAAAGTGTTGCTTTTTGTATCCTCATAATGTGCCATCAATTCTTCTGTAAAAATTGCCCAAGTGATAAATTGTTTACGAAAAGCCATTGATACCATACAAACTGATTTGGTTCCAAATATAAAGTTGCAATATGTACCTTTTGTGTGTTTTGCACATTATTGAGATCGAAAAATTGCTCCATTTGTAATATCCATGTTGCTGGATCCTTGCCATCAAACTTCCTCATATCGATTTTTGGAATATGGTGGGTCTTCGATCCAACATTAGAGTCTATGGAATCATGATTAACATTGCTTTTGTTCTCACCATGAGTTTCCTTTACTACCTTTTCACCATTAGTGACCATTTCTTGTATCAACTTATTCAAATTTATCTTCAAATCTTCCATCTTATCATCCATGCCATCCATTTTAGCTTCTAAGCCTTTCTTTAAACAATCCATCCTAGCTTCTACACTTTTCTTTAAACCATCCATCTTAGCTTCTACATATTTCTTTAAACCATCCATCTTAGATTCTGTTACATTTTGTGCAAGTGACACTTGTTGCACTTGGTCTCGTAATTTTGATATATCATGTTGCATTTCTTCCTCTTCTTCATCAGTCATCCTAGAGCTTTCAGGTTGCTTACTAAGTGTTTGCATTTTCTTTCCTCGGGGCATAAATTACTGATAATAATGCTTTACTATGCCCTTTGAATTTCTTCAAACTAATTTTTCAAACCAAGCTTAAAAAAAACTACACACCTTTTTTCACTTTGTAGGAGCTTGATATTGAATATTATGTATCTCTGTAATTTTGGATCTTCCTGTTTTGAAATTGTGACTTGTAGTAGCCCTCTACGTCCTCTTTCCAATGCCACCAGTCTGATCCAAATTTTATTCTACAAGGAAAATTTATGCACAATCTCCTAAGATGACCTAATTATAGACCTTTCCAGAAGAGCGAACTTGTATGAAGTGCCAAGTGTCACTTTTCGACCTTTGGCCCTGAAATGTATATACAAGAAACTACATTTCGTCCTCTTTCTGTACCGTCTTTCAAAATTCCAATCTGATGCTCAGAGAGAAAGCTATGATGAATTTCTAGGTCAACATGTTTGGAATGTAAATCAGGAGTCTGCAAAAACCAACTTCCTCAGATCATATCTACGCAAATATATGCGAAAATCTCCGAAATTTGGAATCAAGTTCAATGTTATTTCGTCTCAAATGGTTTCTTTTTCGTTTCTGAAACGCACAGAAAAAAAGTTATACAAAAATTCCACAATGACCTATTTGGAGACAACGGAACCCTAGAATTCAAAGCTCTAATACAAAGTTATGAAACCAGCTCACAAAAAGATAGAAAATAGATCAATGCCTTAGAATTCAGCCTCTTCGAGGGGGAAACCTCCTTTACACTACATAAATGAACAATTCTTGGATGATTCAAATGAAAAAATCTCCTTTCTATATATAGCAGTCTAAGGGGTCACAATATAACCAAGCCGACCTAACAATAATAATATAAAGGTACAAAAATAACAATAGAGGGATTCTATGGGGTATAGTAATAAAAATATGGGGACAATAGGGGCACAAAAATATTAATGAGGAATACAACTACAATATTAATGGGGGCATCACTAGTATTATAGGGACTTAATAGAAGGTTTGTTCCTAACCTTAGCAGTGTACTGATGGTTAGGTTGGAATGGCAACTTGCAGGTGTTGGCAAACATTGCTAAACTATGACCCTGCATGTTGTGTTTCCTTGGAATTACTGCAAGCTTAGCTTCTAGGAAAGTATTCAGTATTTCTACAATAATTCCTCGATAAAACTTAATCTAGGATCATTTGTCATATATACAACATTAATCTATTTTATAACTAGTTCAAAGTCTCCCATGACAGAAACTCTTTTAGCTCCTAGATTTCTAACTAACTTAAGACCTAAAATTAGTGCTTCATACTCAGCCATATTCTTAGTGTATTTAAAATTCATTATGTATGCATGGCCTTCTGAGTGATTATTCTCCAGATTATATATCCATACCCCTACTCCTACTCCAAACTTATTTACTGACCCATCAAATTCAACATGCCATAATATCTCATGTTCATAATTTTCACTATCTAGTGGAACAAAAATTTCCTTGTTTTTAGTATTTAGGCCGTCTTATTTATTCGGAAGCTCTAATTTTTGGTTAGTTTCATTTTGTGTTGAAACTGAAATTTCTTTTGGTTCTGTATCAACACTGTCTAAAATAGTTTCTTGTGTTTGTTTAGCATTATATATAATAAAAGAATCAATGTCTAAATGCATAAAGTAGATGGGAATGTTTTGAGGCCGGTCCTAGCTACTTACCACATATTTCATTAAGGTTTCTTGGTATAGCCTTTTAGGTTGTCTGAAAACATAGATTGTTGCATATGACATATCAAGTTGTAAAGATCCTTGGAGTTTGGATCCCCATGATCTGGATAATGGCATGCCATATTTTGGTGGGATGTCAGCAACCACAATATCCATAAGGATGCTTTTGGCATGATACTGAACTAAAGTAACACACAAGTCTTTAATTAATCCTAAAAACTTTATTTGAATTGAGTCAAATGTGAATAAGTCCTTGTAAGGCCTTGTAATGTCTAGGTTTAATTTCTCCATAACTGATTTGGACATTAAGTTGTGGGAGGTCTCAAAATTCAACATTGCATTGTGTAGAATTTTGTCATGGATGCTAAGGCTAATGTAGAAAGGTTGTACTCCTCCTTCTAGTGGTTTTCCATTAACATCTGGACCAAATATAAGTTCTAGTTGATCATCAAACAGGTTAACGGAATCCTCATTTTCAATGATGTTTAAAGTCTAGTTTATTTGTGACTTGTAGGTTTCATTCTTGATCAGTTCTGTTAAAGGAACTGAAATCTTTATCTTAGCTACTTCCTCTCCCAAATTCAATGGAAAATAAGATTTTTTAGTTTGAGGGTTTTGAATTTTCACAACAGGAATTTGAGTAGGATGATCTTCTTTTTCTTTATTGGTGACCTTTTTATGTGGATTTTCTAATATGGTGTTTAGAGGTTTGTCCACTGGTCTCTTGGAGGGGATTTAATTGGATGGTTTATCATTAGAAGATTGATTAGGGGTTATATCTATGATGGTGGGGCCAGAAGGATTCTAGCTCTGTCTGGGGAGGATCTGGAGGATTTTAGAGACAAGAACTTGTTTGATTTTCTAGGGTCGATTTGACACTGTTTTCTTGGTTTGGTCAAGAGCATCAGTGTTCTTTTTACTTCTTAGGCTATATTGTTTATGCACTTCAAAGATGGTAGAATCATATCCTTGTTTATAATCGAATGATTCTTCGAACTGGGTCTGAAATTGCTGGAGCATAGGTAGTTCCTGCTCATCTTGGGTTAAAAAAAAAGTATCCCCATCATCTAATCCCATGAGGTTGATCTATGTATCTTGCTCTGGATCCTCAGGCTGGGATGTTTCTACATAATGTTCTTGAAAAGGAGGCCTAATATTCTGATCAGGTCCAATTTCTCCAGTGTTTTGGGTTGATTTTTTCTGAAATTTGGGTTTCTAACTGGAGGTGCCTGTTGGTTATCCCATTGAGGTTTCCTCTCAATATTGTCTATCCTGTCCATTAGTTTTTCTGTATGCTTGGCTAAACCATCTATTTTAAGGTTAGAGGGTGAGGCTTCGTCTTTTGCAGATCCTCTACTTTCATTCCTAACTCTAGCTCTTTTAGCTAACAAATTGGCTTCTACACTAACTGCTACACTTTGCATTTCTTCTAAGGTTGGCGGGTTTCCTTCCCTAAGTTGGAATTCCATATCTATGTTAAAACCATTAGAGAACTTTATTAATGCTAAGTTAGGTGGAGGTCTAACATTAACTAGAATTGCATTGTAAATATTGTTGAATCTAGTACAATAATCTTAGACAGTTTCATTGGGTCCACTTCTAATATTTACATTCTATGAAAGGATCTATAAGGGGTTCTTTTTCTTTTCCCATCTATTTAAAAATTGTTGGTAAAATATATCTAAGATATCAATACTATTAGTAGGTAATGCTCTAAACCATTTCCTAACATCACCAGCTAAAGTCTGAGAAAATAGTCTCATCTGAACATCCCTAATATCAATTTCATGTAGTTCAAAGTAGTTTGTGATTTTGTTGACATGATGCTATGTTTTGTAGGATCCTATGCCATCCAATTGAACAATTTTACTTTGGTAGTCTGGTGCCATAACACCAAGTGGGGTATGTAACACAAAAGGAGCATACTTATTTGCCATGGCTCTAAGTTGGGAGGGGCTAATATGTGGGGTTGATGTACTAGGAGATGATACAACAATGGATGGAAAACTAGGACTAGTAGGTGATGGACGAGTATTGGTAGGTTGGTAAGGGAGTGAAGGTATAAATCATGGTGGGAAATAGAACTCAGAAGTTGAAGGGAATAAAGGTTAACTAACAGTAGTAGACAATTGTTCAGAAAGCTTAGGGATCTTGCCAATAGCAAGGGATGACTCTGGAGAATTTAGAATGTATTCATCAATTGATTTGTTGGTTTTTCGAACTTCGAGGTTTGCAATAAACTCAGGATCTAGAAAAATTTCATCAAGTGCAATTTTAGACTCTGTTATAAATAACGATAAATCAAATGGCACATCAAAGGGAAGTTCTTCTAAAAACAACCACTCATCAGGACATGAATTTGATTTAATTAATGGTATTTGGCTAACTGAACTTTCTCCTTTTTTAGATTTTCTTGAAATTGGGTTGGGATTTTCAACTACTGGGGTAGGGTTTGGATATTGATTAGCCATAGTATAATGAGTTCTCCTTGAAGCCAGAATTTCAAAATTTTATAAAATAATTTCTAATAAATAACTTTAAGAGGCTCAAAATATAGATTTTAAAAATTTCTTAAAGCGTTTTTTTTTAGGACTGAGGATTCGATCCCTAGTATGGTTGCCACTATGTTATCATTCAGAATTTTCCTTAGAAGTTATAAAAAGAAGGAAGAAACCGAGGTAACCACAAACCAATCTTTTAAGTATTGGTTCTACCGAACCTATGACTCAGAGAGGGCTCTCTCTATATAATTTAGCTTTGTTTTTCTAGGATTTTAGACTAGTTCTTAATGTTCGTTGGGATTTAGATTTGTATTTGAATGTTACTTGGTGGAATTCTTGGAACAGATGGATAGAACAAGATTTTTAAGCCATTGGGCTATGGAGTCAACAAATGGATAGTAGAACTGGATCAATTCATTAAAGGGATTGTTCAAAGGGAAGGTTAGAAAGGTAAAGTGCAAATATTTAGGTCAAATGGGCGAAATGATCCTAACCAGGGTGAGAGAGCACTTAAGAATCCTCAGACTGAGGTTAAAACGAAGAAGAAAGAATGATCATGAAAAAGGGCAATTAATAATCCTTTGCTATAGATCACAAGGAACTACATAAACTAAGGAGCAATCAAGAATTCCTTAACTTAGATTTGTGAAGAAAACATGTCATATGCATAACAATCAAGACAGAGTGTAGTTAAGCAATTTATGAAATATCATTCCATGTTATAACATTCAGATTTTTAGAGATACACATAAGAATATGGAAAAAATCAAAGAAAAATAACATTGAACGTGGGAGAATACTTATTTGAACTTTGCTTTACGCAAGAATCGAGTAAAATATCTGATCTTTCTTCCTTGGTCCAGCTTGATGATCCAGTCATTGATACAATAGAATTTGAGACTTAAGAGCAATGAGTCTATAGAAATGTTTTTGAATCCACACTTGTAATTTGATTTTTAAAGTATTTATACAAAAATTATTTACAAAATATCTCAAAACAACTTGAGATTTAATCTAAGAAATACAAATATCTTCTTGCAAGAAGATAGAGACAACTATTGAATTGTTTCATGCTGTCCCTTTTATTGTGGTTGTGTTGGCCTTTACACTTGAAGTAGAACCCTTTATGCTGGCTGACATTTGCAGTGTTTTTACATTGGAATCTTCTTCAACCTTTACCTTTCAGTAGATACACTTTGATCCTGATACTCTTTGACCCTATTGTGTTGTTTTCACCTATTTATTTGGCTGCTCTGTTTTTACTGTGCAGTAACTTTTCGCTCTAAATTCATCACAGTATATCAGTCATTGCCCACCACCATTTTGCATCAGGTAATTTTACATTTATCATGCTTTTGTAGATTTCATCAGCTTCAGTAAATTGGGCAAAATTTGGCTTGGTGAGGAAAAAATGTTTGATGTCATGCTCCAGAAATGCTTTTATGGATGAAGAGCTGGCTTGTTCCTTAGCCAACTTTCTGATCCTATTGCCATAGTCCAATTGTGTCATGAGTATATCGTTGATAACCATAAGACTGGGTGGACTGTTTTCCCTCAAAATCTGGCATTCACGCATGAACCTATTAATGGCTACCTACATATTGTGGAACTTTTCATCTAAGTTGAGCATAAGGTTCCTTTTGGAAAAGACCTTCCTTATTTCTAGAATGGCCTCAGTCCTATCTGCTATATTTATCTCATGGAGCTCATATCTATCTTTTTTTTTGAGGAAGTGGATGAGTCTGTTGGCATCCTCTGGCTTTTCTCCCAACTCGTCCTTCACTTTCTATATAGCTTCTGTAGCTATGTTTACCAACTTTGTTTGTTCAAAAATAACCTAGATTGGTGGCCAAATATCATTGATAGGGTCAATGATATTGGCCCACTGCATTTCCTTAGTTTTCTCAAGTGGTTTCTCCAGAGTTAAACCTTTCTCTAAGACTTTGATTATTTCACTCATTCTTTGCGCTTTCTATACTTCTTCTTTTTGCTTAAGTTCAGTAAGCTTGCAGTCTGTTTCCAAGCTTTCCACCTTTTCCTTTAACCTTTTCATTTTAGTAGCCTTGATAGAAATATCTTCCATGGCATTGACCAGTTATGTTGCTTTATCTCCTGGTGCACCTGTTGCTGTTGTAGACTCTAATGTTACTGGTAATGTTGTGGCAGGTGGAGCTGTTGGTGCCAAAGATGCTACTAGTGTGGAGGGCGCTGATGTGGATACTGTGGGGATAACATTTTCCAAAGAAGTAGACACATGTGCCTATTTTAGTTGGATTAAAGCATCCAATTATTTTTCTGTCCCTTTCAATTGATCATTTAGCTTTCAAAACTAAGTCCATGAGTTCTTGATGTCCCTCCTGGGCTTCTAGGACTTCCAATGTTTCTGGATGTTGTAGCTGGGGTATTTTTAGCTGCTTCTTAAGTGCAGCAATATCATCGTTTTTCTTCTTAATAAGCTGCTCTATAGCTTTTATATCCTTGGGATCATGTCCCAATTCAATTACTATTTCCTCTTAGGACTTGATCCTTGTACCCTTGGCCTGTGAGGAGGCCTTCTCTAACTGGAATTGTGTAGATATGTTGTCCAAAGAGTTCTGTAGCTAATGGGAAGCTATGGACTTTCCTGTCAAGGTCAAGTATATCATCTCCCTTGTCTATTTATGTAGTTCAATCTGGTCTATGGGATGAATATCCCTTGCCAACACTTAAAAATCCACTTTCTTGAAATTTGATGGTGCTTAAGGTTGCTAAGTCATAGGCTTGATAAACGTCATCTGTAGCTTTCCTTCTTTAACGTAAAAGGCCGACATTAGCCTTGTTTGATTGGTGGGGGTTAGTTTCAGGTACTGGGCGTAATTTTGGGCCTTAAGCCTCTCATTTATTGCTTTGATTTCCTTGTATCTTTCCTTGATATCTTGGTCTTTGTCAACAAGCATCCTAAAGAAGGATACCTCAAGACTAGGTTGCCTTTCCAACATCTGACTTTGTGATGTGAAAGGCTTTTGCATGCCTCTAGATGGGGTGATAGGCCTACTCCTGTTTCCTTCTGTACTTGTGACGTCTGTTGAATATTCCGTTATTCCTATTCAGAGATAGGATTCATTCTCTACCTCCTTGCTTGGCTTGTTTATGCATGAGTTTGAGAGGTTCCTCTTGCTGATGTGGTCACCTCCTCCCTACTTCTCTTTAGGTTTTTCTCCTCATTTAGAGGAGTTTCCATAGCTGGAGGGGTACTCATGGTTGCCTCTCATTGGTCTGATTGCTCTGATACCTACAGGAAAGAACCCTCATCAAGTTGTTTTTCCAGATCAATGAGAGCATTCCCTATGTCTACTCTAGTGTTGTCTTGGTCCACTAGGGTACCTTCCACCCATTTTGACTCGTTGGTGTAGGCTTCTATTTTATGTATGGCATGGTGAATGAAAGGTCCTAGCTCAACCTTTTGTCTTTTCTTGGTGATGAATTCTGAAGGGTCATATCTCCAAACAAAACTTATTTGGAACTTCGTGCTTTTCAATATCAAATCTACTTCTTGGCCTGCCTCCTTAGAGTTGCATATGAAGGGGCCTAGTTGGTCTTTTATTTTCAAATTGGCTTTCTTCTTGGCATTGACAAAGTTTATCTCATCTGCATTGATAATTTGTCTGTAGTATTCTAATGAAAACAACCTCATTGGGAGGTATCTTGGTAGTTTGTATGGTTCCAGCATGCAACCATAAATTCTAATTTTGGTGTGGTTTTTGTACAAGTACCAATCACCCACTTTGGTTTGGTTGGACAGTTGAAGGGTTCTCTTTATTTCTGGACTGATTCTAGGAGGAGGGCTCCTAGAGATTTTCATGAATGGGTGTACAAAAAAATCAATGAAATCAAAATAAGAGTATGGAGACAAATATTGGTGGATTAATGGGGTCCAAAAAATGACTGACTGGGGATGACCCTTGGTGTCCAACTTCTGAAGGGTGAATGGGAACTTATCTGACTGATAATACATGAATAGAAGGTATAAAATAGAGCAGTATTTGAAGACTCTTTCATTACTCATTCTAAGAATTGTTTCATGCATCCTATCAGCAATAAATTGGGCATAGTCATAAATGACAGCAAGAGGTTGTCCTAGAGTGTAGATGGACATGAAGGCTAGGATAATTTCATTAGTGAACTCACTGGTGGTGTAACCCAAAACACGGGATATCATGGGTACAATGTTATAACCCCAAGGGGGAAAAATAGAAGCTACGTATGGAGGAGGATTCTTAGGGATGTGTTTTTCCTCTTTGATGAAGGTTTGGAATATTTGGGCCAACTTTGCAGTACTAAGCATGGGATACTGGTCCAACAGGTCTCCAACTGAGAGGGGAGTTAGGATTTTCCCTGGTTGGAGTTCTAGCATTTCATTAATGGACTCAGCATTGATGGTGAAAAGTAGGGTTTGGTTTGGGGACGTGATTGCTCTCTGACTAGGAACCTAATTGGCATGATAGTAATGGACAATATTTTGGAAAATGTGAACTTGGGGGAACTGGTATTTGGTCAAATTTGACTCCCAAAGACCAACCTCATTAGCATGGTTGAGGTATTTATCCCTACTTTGGCATTGTACTTTGAGCAGGGGCTATATGACAGTAGTATCCTTTATTTGGAAATCTTTATTAGCTAAAGGAATCTGGTCCAGCCTACCTATTTCTCTCTTGCTTTAGGCTTGCTGGCTTTATGAATCACCCATTGAATAAACAAGAGATATGGACCAGTGTAAATGATGTGTAGAGATGGGCCTCACATCCATTGCAATTGGGGCTGTCATACTTAGTTCTTGTGGATTTGAGTGTCAGGGGTAATTCAGAGTTTTTAGGGCAACGCCATTTTTGCAGATGGTTATGGTCTAAAGTGTAAAACCCCAAAATAAATTTGATATTTTCCACTTAATTAACAGTGTTATGAGGGCGAATTTACTGGAATTGGATAATTGTATGTGTTTTCCATGGTTAAATACCTGGGATTGGGTGAAATTGATTATAACTAGTAGTTGACGGAGGCTTCAGAGGTCTGTATGGTTCTAATACGGATTGATGAATGTGCCCTACTGTCTACAGTGTCTATGGAGCAATGGCAGAGGTGGGCAAGCAAATTTGGTGTTTGTAAGGGTTGCAATGGTCTTTCTCAATTCTCAATGACAATCATGCAAAAAGAGTGGAAAGAGGGGTAAATGGGATTTTATAAGAAAAACATTATTTTTGGTGGGTTTATTAATTTATGAATAGTGGTAGTTTTTAGGAAAAAAGGAAAATCGGTTTAGGAGGGTTGTCGTATCGCTTTTATGGTGCAGGCAGTTTTGAGGAGGGTTCACCTGATTCCATTCATTAATTGACACGTAGCGTCGGGGTCCAGGGGGGAAACCACCTTATCGAGCGGGTAAAGGGTGGAAATCGAGTCGGCCCAATATGGGTGAGAATCATTTGGTGAGGGAGAGAGAGATCGTACAGGAGTCGGGTGATGAAGCTGCACGGTGATTTATCAAAAGCGTTTTCTGAGGGGCCCATGGGTGTAATCACCAGTGAAATGAGATTATCTTAACACTTAATCTCATCAGGGTGCTTTAATGTGGGATTAAGGACTAAGGGCAGGGTTATTAATATATTTTGTGGGATATGGGGTACTAATATAGTTTATAAACAAATTAAGGGGTGGGGTTAATTTATACAAAGGAGTTAAATATATACGGGATGGTGGGATTTTCGAGGATTTTTATATATCTAATTAAAAATTTAATATGAGGTGAAATGAGCGGGAGGGGTATTGTACTTAGGTATAGAAAATATTATATGCTTTCTATACATTTAGTAGTTAGGATAAATGTTATATGGTGGGCTTTTAGCATAGAACATGTTTGTCATGGGGTTTTCATAGGCAAAAAGGACTTAGCCTTTACAAAAAGGGTTTTTGTGAGGGGGATGAATGAATTGCAAGGGATTTTAACACCATTGTTTCTTAAGTTATCAAGTCGAGGGTCCAGTCCCACCAGAAGTTGGAGAAATGGTCTGAGCCTCTTTGACTTAAAGAGCTAAAGGTATTAAATTTTATTATGAAAGGGAAGTTAATCTGTGTTGTAGGGGTTAAAATGAAGGATGGGAATGTTAAATAAATCATATTGTGAACCATTGTCTTTGATTTACGTATCACTTATGAATATTTAAAAGATGCATTTGGAACAATGACATAAGTGATTTTTATGTAATCAGAAGACATTTTTGCAAGCCTTCTACTACTTACCCATCTACTTATCCTACCATTGTTTCTTCACTTTATTTGGGTGCATGTAGGCTAGTAGACCCTTATCAATATTTTTCTTTTCTTTACATAGCAAACTATCCAAATTTGATCTTATATCATCCAAGGGATCAAATTAAATAGATGAGCTCCTTTTATTTACTCTACCTATCTAATTATCTGCCAAGATTACACTGTTTGGTTATATTTTATTCTCTAGCTATAAACATAAAATTCAAAACATGAAATAGCCAAGTTTAAACATTTTGACTATCATGGATAGTGGCAATAATTACAATCTTCACACAATCATTTATTGTGTACAAAAAGTAAATAGTAGTGCCATTTTGACTTGCTCACTTTCATGGTCTCTTTTTTATTTTTTCGGGTTCATATTTTTTCATCTGTTGACCTTTTTATTCTTTTTGTCCTTTGATTATTCCTTTAGGACATACCCTCTTTACATTCGTTTATTTTTTAATATACAAAACATTTACATAAAGCAAAGGTATGTACAATATTACAAGGCTTAACCTTAGTCATTCAAAATTATGACTCCTATTGGTATAGGAACCTAACAACACCCCTCTCATGTGAAACCATTAACTACCTCCCCCCATCTGAAAAGTTGTTTCTCCACCTCCTGATACCACTCCCCTCTCTGTTTTGCTACTGTCACTCACCCTTCACCACGCCATCTTCCATTTGATCCCACCAATCTCCTTCGTTCCCTCCAAAATTAAACTATTAGGCAATTAAATGGCTTAACCATTAATTCAACGGACTTGCACCACCATCAACGGGAAAGCCCATAATGTTATATAATCCCTCCTTTCATCCATTCACTGTATACTGTTATTATACAATGATATTGCTCTGTTAAAGGTGTATCAGTCTGAACTGCAAAAAATTCACTAGGCCGGAGACATTGCCAGTTGATTGAATTTCACGCCATTACATTTGTTTTTGTCTACAAATCCAATCCTTTCTGTGTACTGTAAACTTGTAATCCAGATTTCACCACTATCCCTAGCCTTGTTTAATCATGCATCCAAAAGACAAGGGACTAGAATAACCCGTGAGTTTTCCTATCCATCCTCCCACTGACTTTCACCACATCCCTTTGGCAGTCAGAGACTATAAAATTCATGAAACTCTCTGTGAAATTGATATTTTTGAGATGTATTTCTGGCTCAACAACAGGTTTATAGATAAATCCGATGGAATTCAAGTGTCGGAATCCAATTTTCCCTACTATAGCTTTCCCTGTACCCACAACACCCCTCAATTCATTAGGAAATGTAATGCTTGGTATCTACCCAACCAAAAATCTATCATTACCCACACTAGAGAATTTATGTTCACTATCACTGCTTAAGCTATACACCAAATGATGCAGGCCCCTACAGTAGAGAATGGAACTCCTTTTTCCCATGAAGCACTTGTTGAATTGTATCAGAAACTGGACTTTTCTAAAAGAGCCAAAACCCTTGAGATTTTCTTAACTGGATATGCCTCATTACCTAAGGAAAATCCTCCCTATCCATCCTCCATTTTCCCTAAGAGAGCCAAGAGAATTATTAAAGTCATTTCATACCTCCTTGGCTATTACTCAGATCAGTGGGTTGATGAGGCAATTATAGGTTTTCTTTCAATTTTCTCTATAGATTCCAAGCCTTCCATCTTGTTTAACTTTACCCAATTTCTTGCAGATTCTATCCATGAGCAGTTTATCAAATTCCAGACTGAGGAGGTATTCAAATATGATTATGTGTTAGTTTATATGTTTTCATATTTTTAGGGAGAGAACCTGAAGCTTTCCTTACAAAATTTGGATGAAGGAAATCAACAGTCAATAATTTTCTGGACTACACTGGTGATGAAGGAACAAAAGGAATTTTCATATAAATAGTTCATAGAGATGTTTTTACATCTAGCACTCAGTCTCCTAAGCAACAACACAGAGCCAAGGATCAATGATGAAATTAGGAAAGTTTTGAAACTATCAAACAAAGTTCAGATAGGGGATTGGTACCTCTATCATAATTATACCGAACTTAGGATATTTGGGTGTGATATTTCTCCTTACAAGCTACCAAAATTCCCCAAAATGAGGATTTCTTCTCCATAATACATCAGGAAAATGCTTAATATGGATGAGATCCACTTTGTAGCTACCAAGAAGAAGTCCCAATTCAAAATAAAACATAAATAGCACCTTTCATTTGCAACAATGGGGCAGGAGGGGAAGAAGCAGATAACCCACTGAAAGAGATGCAATTCAGCCTTAGTTTCACTTGGTCATATGATCCATTAGGAGTCATATCTAAGTTAAGGGTAGAGAATAAATATACTGCTTATTTTGACACAGCCAGAACAAAGATAGAAAAGTATAAAAACCAGCTAGAATGGACTGAGAACACCCTACAAGAGGGAGAGGAGCAGCTGGTGTCATCCTCCATAATACAGACTCCTATCACATAGGAGAAAACCACAAAGAGAAGCAGAGAAGAAGATTCACCTTCAGCGACTTAGATTTTTAGAGAAGGCTTCAAAATTATGTATAGGAAGAAAGCTAAGGTCAATTCTAAACTAAGCCTAAGCAATGATTCAGAGCAAGATATCATTATTACCACCAAAGAGCCACTTCTTTCCTCATTGATAGGTGATCACACAACACTTTCTCCCACTACCTCCACAGCTTCACAGGATCAATAGCAGGTTATGCAAACCAGCACATCTACTACATGGGAGACAGAAGAACGAGGCTTTGAAGATCAACACCTACAATCATTTATGGAAGCAGACTTCCATTTCTCAAAGCAGGTTGTTTCTAGCCTTTGATTGAGAGAAAGGTAAAATGAAGATGGCATTCCTCCAAGCATAGATTCCCCAGCCCAAGGTAGCATTAGACTACAAGAAGACAAAATTTGAATTTTATGTGAAAGACATACCATTGACCAAATGGAGATGCACAAGAAGACTGGGAAAATTATTTTTTTCACTATCACTAACACTACTATGAATTTGTCTAAATTACAGGTTACATTAACCAATGTTCAGTCACAATTGAAGATGGAAAAGGTCTTTGCACTTGCCAAAGACACCAGGATCAAAGCTTTGGAGGACTTAGTGATCAAAGTAGGTTATGACTCTGCAAAAATCAATGCTGCAGAAGAGCTCATGAGGAAAACGAATACAGACCTAGCAGCATTAGGGAAAAAGTTGAAGTCACCCACCACAGAATATCCTTTGGCCAAGAACATAGAAGAAATGGAGACACAAAAGGAAAACATGATGAAGCTTGTTAGAGTCGGTCTGGTCATCCCTCTGTCAGAGATCATTTCTCTTATTGCATTTCATTTTTAGGTGTCTCATTCCGTTTATTCATCTGTATTCCGCTAGGGGCATGCCATAATCTGGAAAAAGGGTCTTGTCAGTCATTACCCCTCATGCTTTGTACCTACTGGCTCAGGTCTGTTCATCGAAGTTCATTAAACCAATTTTAAGTCATTCACAATCCTGTTCTAATCTCTTGGTCAGCAAAGAGTTATTAGGCTTTTTTAGGTCTAGGGTTTAGTTGATTTAGTCCTCAAAGTGTTCAATAAAGCTAGCAAGCTAGAGGGAGGATCTAAATAAGTTTTCATTTCAAATTTTCATCGTCAATAATGCTTAAGGACATTTCTTCTTCAAAACTCTGTTTTGAAGAAGAAATCATCAATTTAATTGTTTGTAATAAATATGTACTTTTAAAGTTTTCTGACATGAAGTACTTCATATGCGGACTCTGGTCATCCTTGGCCAAAGCCCACTGCCAATCATCCCTGCAAGCAGACAAAGTAATTTCATCATCATTCCTAAAGTCAGCGGAAACAAGAAGACAAAGTACATTTCAAAATGTGAAGTGCCAAAGTTCTGCAACATAAAGAATGAATTTTTCACATCAAAGAATCAAAGTCGAGGCTATAAAAGATATTTTTTGTTTTTCAACCTCTCATCCACATGCCAAATACATCAGAGAATCCAAAGTGAAACGTGGAGGAGCGAAATTGAGTTGGAGAGCTAAAATTGTGGTGAAGATAGTGTGCACGGCGCATTGGCTAAGTGGCGTGACGCACTAGGTGTGCGTGGCGCATAGGGCCATCTTCCACAGTGTAAAATTACACACGTGCGGCGCACATGGACGGTGCGGCACACTGGGTTGTGCACTCGACACACTGCGCCTACAAGCAAAAATTTTATCACGGCTTCTAAAAATTTCAAAACAACTCGTTGTCCTTGCGCCAAGCATACACAAGAGACCTGCAGAGGTCCTTGTTCATGTCCATGTTGCAGCTCGAGGTTTTGGTTGGCGTTCCTCTTTCCCTTGCATTTTCAAATGATCTGGGTGCCTCCTTAAAAATAACATATCAGTTTCTGCTTTACCTATAGATTTTCAAAGCTTTGGAAATTTGTATGGCGCAAATCCAAACCTTGGCCATGGAAAATCCACAGAGCTCTGGCGGAAACCAGAGATGGCGGCCTTGAAACACTTATAAATAGGCTTGGATTGACATATTGACCAGTGTACAGGCAAGGAGGAATTCGAGATCCTTCACTTCTTAGAAGGTTTCCATCTTTTGTTACATTTCAATTTTCACTAGAAGGATTAATTACCTGCGAGGTGCATTTCACCCTCTTTTGGTTGGAAACATTTATGGGATAAATTGTGGCGTGTGAACGTTTCATGGGAGCCCTTGAGGATGAAGAACCACCCTTGAAGCATTTAAAACAATGGTGACACAACTAATTTCTTCAAACTTAAAACACGTGTTGAGCTTAGCAAATGTGCAGTTGGGACTGTTCATTTACAATGCATTTTTCTTTCATTAAAGGCCAAATCTCCGTTCAAAGCTATTTTTGTTAAAAAGTTGGTTTTCATTCAAACGGCAAGGAAAGCGAATGGTCAAAGACTGAACGTCTAAACTTAAAATGTAGATATATACCATGGAAAAGAAAAAGGATTGGGTTACCTATTTTTGACTTCAGTTATGATTCAAAGGGTCTACGCTACAGGTTTTGCCTACTCATTGGTCATCAATTGAACGTTGCTCTCTTTTGGGAACAAATGGTTGGCTCTTCAGCTTCAGCTTCTCAATGATGATTAAACAACTCCCTATTTTCATCAATTTGTGGTCCCACCTCTGAGTTTATTTATTGTATTGTAAATCATTTTCAAGGGGTATGAGTTCTAGGGAAGTGGGAGGAAAAACTCAGCGCTTCACTGTACAGTTTTGTCCAGGAAATTAATAAAATGATGTAGATCTGATTCATGAGATCCCTGTGGTGTGATTTTAGCACTATTTTTCTTCTCTGTTTTATATGTATCTTGTTATGTTTTACAGTTCATTCATAATCATTTCCAGTTGAATGTTTTTAGGTAAGAAAGGTAGAATCTAGTTTATTTCTCTGCCTTGGAAAAGCATTCATCCTCTGTGTGTCTTCTTCTGTCTAAAAAGGATTCATTACATATGCCCTTTTCAGCCGCTCAGTCTTTCCACTCCATATTATTTTAAATTTGATTGCTAAACTTCCTACCTATCTTGCCTCATGAAACAGTATGTGTCTTTGATTTAATTTCTTAGCTCATGCTGTTCTTTGTCCCATACAACCCTGAAAACTCAGTCATTCATTAAAATATCTCTTTCATATTTATTTACTAGCCTAAAATCATTATCCATTTTAAAGTCATCTCAGACCCTATTGAGTATTTTTACTGAGTTGACCCATAGAGAGCCCTCTCCTGTCCTCGTAGGGCTAACTACGAGGTTGAGCATGGTATGGTGTTATCTTAAATCCTACCTTCCTTCAGCCTAAGGTAGATTTAGGCTCTAACATAGTGGTGACCATACTAGGGAAGAAAATGGTTTGCTTGTTGATATCATATGTTTTATAAGCTGCAGACAGAGCCTGAAGTCACGCCAGGTAGCCTTCGAAATGCTTTTGCTATGCATCAACGAAGTAGATAAATGCTACTTCAGTCAATCTCCGGTCTAACTTGTGAATGTGACACTTAACTTGTGAATTACCCCTAGTACAGGAGATCATTTTGGACTTTGGGTGATGAATCTAGAATTCGATAGGTTGAAATCATTCACCTGGCGACTTCATTCACAGAAAAATCCAGAAATCAATCCTTCATGATGACTCCACTGTAGGAAGATCAGTAGCTTTAAGATTTTCAAGATGGAATGGGTTGCAAGAAGATACGATCCATGAGCCGAGATCACATTCCAGGTTTTCCGAACAAAATTCTTAAGGTGGATTGGCTTCAGAATTTTCCTATGTTCGAAAATGTGGAAGGTAATGACGCTGCTCTTCATCTGGTGAAATTTCATATTCATGTGCATAAATTAAAGATTGATTTTCTTGAAGACTGTTTGATGAAAATGTTTATGGCTACTGTGGAAGATGAAGCCCGATCTTGGTATGAAAGTTTGCCACCTGCTTCTATTTATTGTCTAAAAGATTTTCATACAATACTCTTTGAAAGGTATAAAGAATCATATCCATCCTTGGCTTTAGTTCAGAACTGTTGTGAACAAGTTAGTAGTTTCATTTAAGATCTTGAGAATTTTTATGGAGATACTGAATTGATGGATGGAGAAATCATGGAAGCATTGTATGAAAATTTGTTTCAACAGCACAAAGAAATCCTAGAGGATACTTATCAAGATCAACAGGTTGAAGATTTCCATATGGCTGAAAATGATGAAAGAGAAGGTTTCATTTTAGATTTGTCCATAGAAGAAAACAACATGCAGGGAAGTAAAGTTTCAATTTCAGAATGTGATAACGTTAAGTCAGCCAGGTCATATCTAGATTCAGATTGTGATGACCAAGAATACCTTGTACTGAATCCCATGAATGAGAACTATGTTGTTAAAATCATCTGGAATGAAGAAGACAGAGTTATAGATCCAAATGTTCTCATGTCATCAGAACAAAGCCTTCATAAAGAGGTAATCCAGTCAGTTCTTGAACAACCAGATGAGATCTTTGTTCAAGTAAGTGAAAAAGTTTCTCTTGATGAATTTATGGTAGATGATAGAAATGATAGTGTTGGGTTTCAAGAACCATCTGAAGTTTCTTTTCTTATGATTGATGAATGTAATGAGGAATGTGATAATCTCGCTGTCATATAATATGAAGATGACCTACAATATATGCAGACTACAGAAGATCAGACCATTCAAGATTCCCTTTCATATTCTTCTTCCTATATTTCATGTTTTGAAATGTCCTTTGCAGAGGAAATATACTCATCTACTTGTTTAGAATTTTTTGAGGACCAGGAACATACTTTTACTGAAGTACATTATGAAGGAAGATCATAATCAAAAGAGAAAGATACCTTGTTTCTTCAGCAGGAGGTAAATCTTCATGTTTTTCAGGATCCAATGGCAAATCTATTGCAGTCAGTAGTGAAGGTGATTATTGCAGTGTTCAGTGATGAAGGAGATCATGGTCAATTATGTTTTTGGATGCCCAGTTACCAGTATCTATTGTTGACCAGGAGACATGATCGGGAGAATCAGTCAGGAAGGCATCTGATTGATTGGTTACATTGGAAAGCTCATTACACATGATTGTACATATTTCATTAGTATGCAGGTGGATGTCATCATGGTTTCAAACCTTGATGGACTACTGCCTTTTTTCGAAAAGCTTTGTAATTTCTTGTTTTAAGTCAGTCATGAGTCATTTGTGTTTGGTCCGTTGAGTCAAGTCTTTTGGTCATTACAGTTTTAAAAATTGAGTTACTTTGAGTCCAATTGTCAGTCAATAAATTGAGTCAAAGGTCTTGTGTGGATTTGTCAAGTCATCGACTCCATAGCCCAATGGACGAAGGCACTGCCTGCTCTCCCAAAGATCTGCAGTTCTTGGCACCTCCAAGGAGCTACCATCCCCATTAGAGCCAATGTTAGAGTCGGTCTGGTCATCCCTCCGCCAGAGATCATTTCTCTTATTGCATTTCATTTTTAGGTGTTTCATTCTGTTTATTCATCTACATTCCGCTAGGGGTATGCCGTAATCTGGCGGAGGGGTCTTGTCAGTCATTATCCCTCATGCTTTGTACTTGCTGGCTTAGGTCTATTCATCGAAGTTCATTAAACCAATTTTAAGTCATTTACAGTCTTGTTCTAATATCTTGGTCAGCAAAGAGTTATTAGGCTTTTTTAGGTCTAGGGTTTAGTTGAATTAGTCCTCAAAGTGTTCAATAAAGCTAGCAGGCCAGAGGGAGGATATAAATAAGTTTTCATTTCAGATTTTCATCGTCAATAATGCTTAAGGATGTTTCCTCTTCAAAACTCTATTTTGAAGAATAAATCGTCAATTTAATTGTTTGTAATAAATATGTATTTTTAAAGTTTTCTGCCATGAAGTACTTCAAATGCAGACTCTGGTCATCCTTTGCCAAAGCCCACTGCCAATCATCACTGCAAGCAGACAAAGTAATTTCATCATCATTCCTAAAGTCATCAGAAACAAGAATACAAAGTACATTTCAAAATGTGAAGTGCCAAAGTTCTGCAATGTAAACAATGAGTTTTGCACATCAAAGAATCAAAGTCGAGGCTATAAAAGATATTTTTTGTAATTCAACCTCTCATCCACATACCAAATACATCAGAGAATCCAAAGTGAAACGTGGAGGAGAGAAATTGAGTTGGAGAGCCGAAATTGTGGTGAAGACAGTGTGCGTGGCGCGTTGGCTAAGTGGCGCGACGCACTAGGCGTGCGCGGCACATAGGGCCATCTTCCACAGTGTAAAATTACACACGCGTTGCACACATGGACGGCGCAGCGCACTGGGTTGTGCATGCAGCGCACTGAGCCAACAAGAAAAACTTTTGTCACGGCTTCCAAAAATTTCAAAACAACTCGTTGTCCTTGCGCCAAGCATACACAGGAGACCTGCAGAGGTCCTTGGTCATGTTCATGTTGCAGCTCCAGGGTTTGGTTGTTGTTCCTCTTTCCCTTGCATTTTCAAATGATTTGGGTGCCTCCTTAATAATAACATATCCGTTTTTGCTTTACCTATAGATTTTCAAAGCTCTGGAAATTTGTATGGCGCATATCCGAACCTTGGCCATGGAAAATCCACAGAGCTCCGGCGGAAAATAGAGGAGGCGGCCTTGAAACACTTATAAACAAGCTTGGATTACCATATTGACTGGTGTACAGGCAAGAAGGAATTCCAGATCCTTCACTTCTTAGAAGGTTTCTGTCTTTCGTTACATTTCAATTTTCACCAGAAGGATTAATGACCTGCGAGGTGCATTTCACCCTCTTTTGGTTGGAAACATTTATGGGATAAATTGTGGCGTGTGAACATTTCATGGGAGCCATTGAGGATGAAGAACCACCCTTGAAGCATTTAAAACAATGGTGACACAACTAATTTCTTCAAACTGAAAAGACGTGTTGAGCTTAGCAAATGTGCAATTGGGACTATTCATTTACAATGCATTTTTCCTTCATTAAATGCCAAATCTCCGTTCAAAGCTATTTTTGTTAAAAAATTGGTTTTCATTCAAATGGTAAGGAAAGCGAATGGTCAAAGACCGAATGCCTAAATTTAAAATGTAGATATCTACCATGGCAGAGAAATAGGATTTGGTTACCTATTATTGACTTCAGTTATGATTCAAACGGTCTACACTACAGGTTTTGCCTAATCATTGGTCATAAATTGAACGTTGTTGTCTTTCAGAACAAATGCTTGGCTCTTCAGCTTCAGCTTGTCAATGATGATTAAACATCTCCATATTTTCATTGATTTGTTGTCCCACCTCTGAGTTTATTTATTGTATTGTAAATCATTTGTAAGGGGTCTGAGTTCTGGGGAAGTGGGAGGAAAAACTCAGTGCTTCACTGTATAGTTTTGGCCAGGAAATTAATAAAATGATGCAGCTCTGATTCATGAGATCCCTGTGGTGTGAGTTTAGCACTATGTTTCTTCTCTGTTTCATATGTATCTTGTTATGTTTTACAGTTCATTCATAATCATTTCCAGTTGAATGTTTTTAAGTAAGAAAGGTAGAATCTAGTTTATTGCTCTACCTTGGAAAAGCATTCATCCTCTATGTGTCTTATTTTGTCTAAAAAGGATTCATTACATATGCCCTTTTCAGCCTCTCAACAGCCTTTCCACTCCATATTATTTTAAATTTAATTTCTAAACTTCCTGCCTATCTTGCCTCATGAAACACTCTGTGTCTTTGATTTAATTTCTCAACTCATGCTGTTCTTTGTCTCATATAGCCCTGTAAACTCAGTCATTCATTAAACTATCTATTTCATATTTATTTACTAGCCTAAAATCAGTATCCATTTTAAAGTCATCTCAGACCCTATTGAGTATTTTTACTGAGTTGACCTAGAGAGAGCCCTCTCCTATCCTTGTAGGGCTAGCTACGAGGCTGAGTGTGGTATGGTGTTATCTTAAATCCTGCCTTCCTTCATCCTAAGGCAGATTTAGGCTCTAACAAAGCTCATCATGGAGTAGATTGCGTAGTTGAAGCAAATGGAGACAATGATGGAGAGGATTATCAAAGAAAAGTAGTAAGCTGCCTAAATGGTTGCTGCCCCGTTGGAAGCACTACCCATCACAGCCATTCCTACAACTACATATTCTATAACAAGCACAGAGGCTGCTGCAGATCAGTTAGCAACTGAAGTGTAGAACATGTCTCTCCAAACTGAAGAAATCAAAATATTTCAGGCTCAAGTCAATCCTCTATAGGATCAGAAGACACAAACTGAAACATCCCATGCAGTAGATCTACAAAGAGCTCAAAACCAGATAGAAGTATGGAGGAAATCCGCTATTGAGTCCTCTATTTGCCACACATTGGCCCAAGTCAAATAAATTATATGGAACAACATTATTGAAGAAATAGATGAAATCTGGCCATGTATCCATATTATATTTGAACATAATGAGTTGATGGAGAAATCCAAGCAAATCATTTCCACTATTAATGCTGAATTGGGAGAAATTCTAGCCACAACCAACTGCATCATAATGTTTCTCAATTCAAAAGAAAGATATGAGCTAGATGATTTGGGAGTAGATGACAGAACAGAAAAAATCTTAGAAGTAAATAAATTTCTAACAAGGAAGAACTTGGTTGTGCAGCTGACAGAGAAATGTAACACTTTGGAGGTAGCAGTTAATAGGTTTTTCACTAGAATAAAAGCATTAAACAAGAAAGATATGCCTTCTTTATTTGTGATCAATGAAAAATTGATGACCAGGAAAGATTACAAGAATAAGCTTCAAGACATTACAAAGGATACAACCAAGTCTTCCCACATCAAAGTTGATATGACAAGGAGAGATTTTTATGAATCTATCAACAACATGAGTTTCATCCAACATGAGATAAAACATATTTTTGTAGTGAAACCCACTTTCACTCGATATACCGAGTTAGATGATATCTACCGCAAGGTAAAAAAATTTTCCATTCCAGATGAGGAGGGTGGAATAAGTTGTGTTAATTCTAGGATTAAAATGATAGGTCAGCTTCACCAATGCAACACCCAAATAGTGGCCACTCAACAATTGTTCTCCACCAAAGCAGTGCACCAGATGTCCAGATCACTTCACCGAATTCATCTCTTTGGGTCACATTATTTCATTTCGTTATTTTGAAGTTAATAATTGGATGCCATGTTGATGAGTCATTTACTGTAATCTTTTTTGTAAATTATGTTTAAATACTTCATTCTTTCGAAGTATTTAGGGTTGGTTCTTGAACATTGTAACTTTTTCTATCTAGCATTGTGCTTTTTCCACGTTGCTGGAGTACCATTAATAGAAAGACTCTTCACAGGATACTTGTGTTATGATATACTGGTGATGTTTTTCCTGCTATAATTGTGCTTTCATTGTTATTCTCTTTATCTTATGCCTTTGACATATAATTATAAAATGGGAGATGTGAAAAATAAGATATGTTTTTGAACACCTTATTTGGATTGTGTTTACAATTTTTATGTTTTCTTCTGAAGTCTGATTGAGAAATTCTTAAATTATTTTCAATCCATGCTGAAGCACAACTTTTATCCACTCCATAATTTAATTTAAAGATACAGTAAATCTAGCTAGCTTGCCCTGTGATTACTCATTTGAACTTTTGGTGCAGCATCTAGTTTTATTTGACTCCATAGCTCAATGGAAAGAAAGTAATTTGATCCAATCAACCAACCAAACCAATCAACCAAATTCAAACAAACAAACAATCATAATCATAGCTAGCCTAAAATCAACTTAAAAACCAAGTTAAATAATAAAGAGAGAGCCCCCTCTGAATCTGGCAGGGCTAGATCCCAGCTTCAAAATTGGTTTGATGTTGTCCAATGTATTTACTCCCACAACCTCAAAAATACAGAACGATAACAGGACATGCTCTTATATATGTGTTATGACATTGGTCTAGAATTCCCACATTCAACATCCATTTTGAAACCTACATTTAATTATTCAATACATTTAGAAAGAGTGAATTATTAAGTTCATCGATTGATATTGTAACTAAATATACATTAAAACTTGTTTAAAGGTGAATGGTTTCCAAAGTTTTTTTCTCATAGGAAACCACTTAGAAGGTGTGGCCCTGACTTATTGGAAATCACAATAAACTTCTTCAAACATTTATGTTCAAGTAAATAAACATGCTAATAACAACTAATGACTTAGGTGCATAACTAATTGGATGAATTTTCTATAACATCGAGATAATGTTTTTACCATCCTTGATACGTGCATAACTCGATGTGGAGACATTGCAATTTTGACTCTTAAAAAATATTTTCACTCTCCAAATCTTCATTTTACTCATAATTTTCAAGTTAAAGACCAATTGGCTATGACCATTCTCAACAACGTTAGCCAAAAATATCTCTTGTTGCAAGACTTTGTAGCCTTTATTCAACTTGTCACTATAACACACCCCTGTCCTTCTTACCTTGTTTGTAACAACACAACCCTGATTTTCTAGTTAAAAGTAGTGATGTCTAACTACAATTGTTTTGATTACTCTTTCCAAAACACTTTCAATATCACCTCAATCCATTAATATGATTCTTTCCTAATCAATTATAAAACATTTTAATAACAAAACGTATGATGTTAACCATACTACAACAAATGTCTCTTGTAGTGCTATAATCCAACTAGTAAACTTCTATATATGTTTTTTTCTCTTTTTTGTTCCTTTCACAAAGTAGTCATTTGGATTTAAACCATCTCACTTCCTGAACATTAAAATTTTATCCATTGTTGTACTCTTGCATCCCCAACTATACCTCATTATCTAGTTTCCATTGTAAATTCTCTCAATCCCCAATTCACCATATTTCACATGTTATTTTCTTTCTCACAACCATAGACGAGAAAGCTATAGCATGCAATATTACCCAAACAATATTTTTTCTTTTTTTTCCACTCTCCCTTATTACACCTCATGTCCTAATTCCAATTGTTCTCTCTATTGTTATAGCACAAAGTTCTCCATCATTTCTACTAAATTGAGGAGACACATATGTTCAACATCTCACCCCAACATAGAAATAGTCTCAATTTTTTTATTATGAACAAGACTCCTTTCCTCAAAAGGAATACATCATGTGGTCCAACACTGTTGTCACAATTCATAAAACACATATCATGTGTAGTTAACTCATACCTACTAGCGAGGTTCAAAATTTCCTATAAAACACTACTATACTTCTATAATGGCCCATAATATGCTTTCTTTATGGTTGTTATCATTTTATGATAACCAGGATGACCTAAATATCATGTTATATGAAACTCATACTTCATGAGCTTCTTCATGTCAGCCATACAAGGTACATGCCATCTATATTTGAACATCAACATACCACATCAACAAGCCTGCAATTATTGCTCATTTCCCCCTCTGGTTCCTATCATAAGCATTCCTTCACATGATGAAAATTCTCATTATGTTGTAATTCCTCTTTAATAATTTCTTTGATATTCATTTCACAAGTTCTCATGGATTCCAAGTGATAAACTTGTAGACTTCTATTAAATGTATCTACTACTCAATTTTCCTCTCCTTTAATGTGCTTCATCTTAAAACAAAATCCACTAACTAGGGAAATCGTATGGCTTTTCTACCATTTAATTTGGGTTGATCAAACAAATATCTCAACCCTCCATGATCTAACATCAACACAAATATTCTCTTAAGAAAGTATCCCCTCCATATTTTTAGTGCATGCGAATTCCTGCTAGCTCCAAGTCATGAGTGGAATAGTTCCTCTCATGCTCATTTAATTACCTCAACTCATATAAAATTGCATGTCCC
Organism: Pinus taeda; assembly: GCA_000404065.3. NCBI lineage: Eukaryota > Viridiplantae > Streptophyta > Pinopsida > Pinales > Pinaceae > Pinus > Pinus taeda. The sequence goes on from APFE031105431.1 coordinate 26,361, forward strand.
TCTTGCACTAGGAATATGCCTAGTCATTCCTCCTAAGAATCCATGCAAACCAATAAATATTTCTCTAGGTCTATTATTTTCAAAATAGGTGCATGTGTGAGAAATTGCTTAAAATGCTCAAAACTAGCTACACACTTTGATCTCCATTGGAGTTTGACCCATTTATTTTCTAAATTAGTGATTGGGTGTCCAATGTTTGAAAAATATTGAATGAATTGTTCGTAATATTTGGGAAAACCCATTATTGATCTAAAATCTATATTTCTTTAGGGAATAGGCCACTCCGTTATGGCCTTGATCTTTTCACGATCCACAACCACTCCATCCTTTGAGATAACATGTCTCAAATGTTGAACTTGTGATTAGAAGAATCCACATTTGTTGAGTTTTATGTAGAACATGTTGTGTTGTAGCAACTGCAATATTGCCTTCAATTTCTCTTCATGATCTTCTTTATTTTTCGAGTGATATCATCAAACTTTTGATAATTAATGCACAACCATAGTCTGTCATCCTTTTTCTTCACAAACTATACTAGGGCTCGCCCATGGTGACATGTTGGGCATGGTATACCCTTTATACAATACTTATTTTAGATATAACTTTAGTTATACCAATTATGGCATGCTCATACTATATGGGGCCTTGAAAACTAGCACCAAATTGGAAATCAACTCAATGAAGAATTCAATTTCTCTCTTGGGAGGCAATACCAACACTTTCTTTTGAAACACGTCATTGTATTGCATCAAGATAGGTTGATATTCAATTATTGTTTCATTGATTTATTTTGTATTGGTTACTTGGATCATAAGTAGGACGCATCCCTTCCAACTTCATTTCTTCACTTTTAGTGTTGAAATATGTCTCACTAAGACAAGCTTTCTTACCCCTTGTAGTACACTTCCCTCACCTTCATCCATGAGGCACTCTGATGACTTATTTTAGAAATCCACCTTGCTCTTGTGGGATGCTAGTTAGTCCATACCCATTAAAACATCATACAATCCCAACAACAATATATTGTGGTATTTTGTTGTGGGCATGATTCCACCAAATGGATCACCCTCTTCTTGACTTCCATGGCTAGTTAGACCAACCATGATTTTGCAAAAGGCTTCCTTTGCAAGGAACATGTCTTTGCAACTTTTGGGATAATATAAATGAAATTATAACTGAGACCAATTGAAATTGAAATAAGCTATTTGGTGTCCATACCTTCCATTTCGATCATCGAGGCCTGATGATATGCTTTCTTGTTATCTAATGCCATGCAAATTTGTGTTACGCTCTAAGCCACATTATTCATCGTTGTTGCTTCTTGGAAATTGTACAAGCTCTTGGTGTTCTTTTGTTTGTGAGAAAATTTATTCAGTGTGTAGCTCTCTCCACATTCCCAACACTATAATGGAATTATCCATGGTTCCTCTACGTCTTCTCTTTCTGATTTGAGAAATCAATCTCTATTGGAAATAGGGAAATTTCACTAAAATTCACCTTTAGCAATGTAGTTAACTTGACTTTTTTTCCTATTTTCTTGTGTCCTAACAATTTTGATCCTTTCCACCTAAAACTAGTTTTTCCTTCCTCTTCCAATTTGATCAAAGCTCATCCTTGTGCTTGGACCAATTGTAGAAATACTTGGCCTTCTCAATGGTGTCCTCCAACATTATTGACTCGTAAAGTTCAATCCTGTCATGGTATGATTGTGGCAACCCATTGAAGTAACTATGAATCTTCACCTTCTCAAACCTAATGTAGGGAACATACGTCGACAACTCTAAGAATCTGTTGATGTAGGATTTCATGGTGAGAAGTCATATTTTATGTTCATGAAATTCTCTCATTTTATATCATATTACATCTTGGAAAAGTACCTCTACCAGAAATATTTCTCAAATACTCTCTATATTAGTTACTTCTCTCTAATTCCTTTCAAATTTCTCAAATCTTCCCACCATATATTAGCTTTTCCCTTCAAGTTGAAAATGGATACCCTAACCTTCATGCATTAAGAATAGTCATGCAATTTGAGGTATTTATTCAACTCCAACAACTAGGATTTTTCTTCTTCATTCTTATTTATCTCTCCATTAAAGGTATGAGGCTTTTACTTCTTGAATTCCTTCAACATTAGGCTCATTGCCCTCCTCCTTTTTCGGTGGTATCTTCTTTTCATAGACCTAGACATATAATCATGGTTTATTTCCTCTCTTTTTGATGTGCTAAGTGGAGCTTCTCTTCTCACTATATCTTCATTTTCTTATATGTTCTTCTTCTTTGACTCGTTTCCTTCCACGCTATTGGTTTCATAAGTAATATTTTGGATGTTAGGTGGACTTAACATGGACGTATGCCTGTCTAGACAACTAGCACCAAGATCATGTGTAGATTTGAGAAGCTCTGAAAATCACTACATTCACTTGCACTTGCCTTTCTTGGACTCTAAATTTTTCTTTTTTGTTTTCCTTGCAGTTCCTTAATTCAAACCTTAAGCTCCTAAGGTTATCCATTCAATTAGAGGAATTTTTTCTAATCTCTTTCCAACTATGTTCTCTTCCTAGTTAGGGGGTCTCATTTCCATGTATTATTATACCATACTTCTGCTCATTCCTCTCTTCTCTAATATATTTTTTGTCTTCTTATGTGCTGTCACACACACACACATGTCATATGATCAAGTAAAAACATATTAGTTCATAATCTTGACATTTTTTCAATAAATATGCTATTCTGAAGTTTTTCACACAGTCACAACACATGTCAATCATATATTCTAGGAAACTAAAAGAAATATTAGCATTCGTGTAATTAAATTATGATATTAAACTTTCTCAAATGTATGTGAGTCTCTCTAGGTGTATTGTTGAACCTAGGGTTTGATACAATTCTATAACCACCTTCCACCCCCATTTTCTATCCCAAGATATGGTAGGTGTTACCTATTTTATTTGATCCAATATCTAAGGCTTGTTGTGAATATGGGGTTACAAAAACCTCATTTCAAAATTTTGTGGAACTTAATTATGATACCACCATTGGATTTAGCTCATTGAGATATTTACAAGAATATAATTTTGATCTTGATCTAAGTTGTAAATATAAAGCTATGCTTGGTAGAAGTGTGGCGTATTAAAAGAGGCCATGTCATCAAAAGGGCATCGTGTGGCACCCATGTGGTGTTAATATAGCCTAGGTTGTGCTTCCATGCCATAATCGTAGGTTCCATCTACACAATATTATGACATATCACATTTACCCTATGCAATGAATTAATTTTTTTGCTATTATGGTTGAAGGTTGAAGTCACCAATTGTAGTGGATCCCCTAGACCCACGTCACACTAGATTAGGGCACCCTCATATTCACCTTTCCCAAGTGATTTCAATTGTAATTTGATGGTGTGAAGGCTTAATGGGCCCACCCCTAGTACACTTCATATCAAAAAAACTCATATGGTCTCCACTTGACACCACTTGTTTAATGTGTCCGATGTCGATGTATAAGATCTAGTGGGGTCCTCTTAACAGTGTTGGGCCTTCCAAAATTTACGGGTTCTCCTTGATTTGAAGTCTCAATTAGACATCACATTGTTTGGTGTAGGAGTCACATCCGGATATGGGCTGGTTTCCTATGCAGTGGGTTTTAATGATGTGCCTTGGTTGCAATAACACATAGAGTGATGTATGGTGACTTTGGTGAGAATAAGTGTGTGACTCTATGGAAATTCAAGTGCAATGCATGGAGTTTCTAACACACGAAGAGAAAATGAGTGATTCCCTTGAAGGTAAAACATGAGCATAAAGACATCACATAATAATCTATGAAATAGTTCACAAGTTAATAGTGATGGAACTAAAGAACAACATACATTCAACAAGATTCCTACCAATTGTAGAGCCTCTAACTTGCACCTATTTATCCATCATTACCTACAGCTTTTCCTCACTTATCCCTCTCTTTTGCCCTATTTTCCTCATAAACTTACCAAGATCATTACATTTGATGTCTTTAAGCATGATTGGTTGACTTTGCTAAATGTTTGGCTGTTTGTCTAGATTTTTGACATATGCACAGAGTTTCCGCAGCTGTCTAGCAATTCCGCAGCCATTCAGCGATTCCGCAGCCTTTTCATTGATATCCATGTTCCACGTGTCATTTTGAGAAATGAATCACATGGGAACGTGGGAATGAAGGTGTTGAATGTTCCTGTGCTATTGGCTTGGTCAGCAACGCCACGCATACCTCCGGTCAACGAGGGTCCGACTCCGGTCAACAAAGCCAGCTCAAACGGTGCTGCGTGAGCTGAAAGGATACGTCACTCCAGATGGAAACTCCTCCACTCTACGCAGGTCATGGGAGACAGGATCCAACCTTGGATTCAACCTCCATAATGACCGTACCTTCCAGATCACCCACGGACATATTGACGTGTTGCTGAACCATTTAATTTACATGCTGTCAGTTGATTTTCAGTTTCTTGTTTTACGCAGTAGGCAGTTGTTTACTTGCTTATAAAATCCAGTGTCTGCGCACGCTTGAAGATTAGTATTTAGTTGTTTCATTCATGTATTTTCTACGCTTTTAGTGAGCACAGAAACTCTGTTTTGAAGCTTCTGTTTCAGCACTTTTTTACTGTAATTTCTGCATTATGAATTAATAGAAGAATGCTGTTTGACTCCTTTACGTAGCTGATTTTTCTTTGGGCTTTGTGGATGGAGGGCCCCCATTCATAACAGCCTTTGTACAGTAATTTACTTTTATGTTTTTACTATTCACTTCCTTTGAATTCAGCAATTTTCCTTTTCTTTAACACATGTACATATTTGATTTAATTCCATTGTCATTTCATTTCCAGCATTTACTATTAAACTGATTAGGACTGTTTTTGTAAGTGTTAGCCCGGGATTGTGTGTCTTTGTGTATTTGCTTTATCTCTAATAGTATTTTCAGTTGTCATATTCATAAGTTCTGCCTTTACTCTGTTTTCCTAGTTGATTTCTAGTTTAGTTTCTCAAGTTGTATGCTAACATATTGACGGTCTCTTTATCATAAGCTGTTCATCTTTAAGAGATTAGAATACTGATAACTTACAACTTGTTTTGAATACCTTTTAGACTTATCTCTAACTACTTCTTAATCGTGTTTCACATAGTACTATATGTTGGAAGAAGAGAGTTAGGAAGAGTTAAACATTATAATTGGTCTTTAAAGTAGTTTTTCCTATCTTTTTATTGCAGCAGCATGACTAGTGACTAGTGCTATTAGAAAGTGTTTTTTTTCCATTTTGCTTTCAGTTTCATTTCAAGTTATTTCTTTCAAGCTTTTTCCTTTGCAAATTTAGAAGGTAGTTAGAAATCACCTTACACACACTATCACTCATCTGTTTATAAATCTCCATTCCATCTTAGGAAGATAAATTGATCACAAACAACACCCCCAAACGACAAAAAGACTTAAGAGGTTGCTTAAGTACATATAGTACACCTTCACTTCATCAGCTTACGAGCCTCGGGTTGACAATTAATGAAATCAATTTAGAAACACTAAATTGACCAAACAGTACCCGCAACCTGTCTTCTGCGACATGGGTGATCTACGATCCTCATGGTGAACTAGTAGACCTTAAAGGTGTTTGTCTAGGTTGTACCACGAATAATGTCACTGAGTATAGTGTTGTTATTGAGTTACTGGCCGAGGCGATCAATCTCGGTATTCGTACATTGGTTGTGAACCTGGATTCTCAGCTTGTCGTCCACCAGCTCAATGGGAGATATTCCATCAGAGACCATTGGATTTTAAGGTTGTATTTACGTGTTAAATTGTTAGAAAGGAATTTTTATTTCATCACATATCAACACATTCCACGAAGGTTAAACACGTTAACTGATGCATTGGAAAACCATGTATTAGACAGACATTTACGTAACATGTAATCAAAACAGCATGCAAGAACATGGTAAAAGTGCCAACAAAGTACCAGAGGAATCATATAGTGATATTATATATATATATATATATAGTATATATATATATATATATATATATATATTATATATATATATATATATATATATCTCGTGTGGCGCACCGCGGCGCTCAAAAAATAAGTGTATGTGTCCAAATAGAGTCTATACATCCGAGACACATGTCTCTCAAAAAATCAGCAAGAAATAAACCTAGGCGTCTATTGCGGCGGGTTATGCTCCCTATAGCACACCGCCGCTCATGCTACCCGCCTCAACAGGTGGTGCACCATGGGTTTCACTCCTACTATGTGGATCTAGAACACTACGGGGACCTCCTCAACCCCCATGTAATCAGGGATCCCCGCCATCATACCCTCAAGGTTTTGGGCCACTGTCTCCATCTCGTCATCCTCCGGGGGAGCCAAGGCTAGTGCTCCGATGCCCTGTGCATCCCTCCATGCCTCTGGAGCCAACCCAACGGGTCTCACTGGTCCCACATCTGTAATTCCGTAGCATTCATTATTAGGACATATACATGAAAAAATCTAAAAACATCATAAAAAATAGAAATGTAAAAATAATGTGATCAAGTGTCTTACCACCATCATCTCACTGCTCTCCAATGGGAAGCTGCATGTTAGGATCTCCGCAGAAGTCCATGCCAGCGTATGGCCAATCCTCGACAAATATCACTTGGTGCTCCAGACACTCTCGAAATAGTGTCCCCCATGGCACTAGTCGTCTGCCACCTCCTTGTGGCATGCCATGTGCCCACCGTGTAGCCCTGGTCTCACGTGGTCTGGACAAATCCAAATCCATGTCCTGTAATTGCAATGCCAGCACCCGCTCCAGCATGAGCGAGACTAAGATGGACCCATAACCAAACTACTTCGTCTCTCCTCGTCGGCAGTTGGTAAGTTGCCTCTTCATATTCGTCGTCACAGGTTGTAAACAGTGTGAATCCGCTTGTCC